>LBNU01010004.1:7725-76039 GCA_014162995.1 Artemisia annua | reverse complement strand
TGAATGGGTAAGGGGCGAATGGATGCATCCTAGGTCTGATATCTGTTATCTGTTATCTGTTATATTTATCTGTTATCTGGTGAATGTGGCTGTGTGTGCAATACACGTCCTTCACAACCCATTGAGGTCACCCCTCTGTTTACATCTGATATTCTGAGGCCTCCCCTCTGGATTTCATATGAGGCTGTTACTGTTATTATCTGTTCTGTTCTGGGCACGGGGTTGAGATACTGAATAGACCTTTACCTTTACATTTACTTTTACATTATATTCATATTATACCTTCTGATACTTAGCTATTGCAACATATTATGTTCTCGTTTTGTTTCCATATTCTTGATTTCTTTCTCAGCAGGTTCGTTTGGACTTATGTCGTTTCCACTTCGTATTCCTTTTGTTATTAGTTTTCGTTTGTTTATATCTATTCATTGAGCTTTTGTAGCTCAGCCTCATTTCTTTTCCTGCGGCAGGTTTTAGTAGGAAGCTGGGTTATGAGTGGAGAGTATATTGGACTTAGAAGACTACACTTCGATAGCTTTTGGATTAGTAGGAGCTTTGGCATC
The DNA here is from genome assembly GCA_014162995.1 of Artemisia annua. Classification (NCBI taxonomy): domain Eukaryota; kingdom Viridiplantae; phylum Streptophyta; class Magnoliopsida; order Asterales; family Asteraceae; genus Artemisia; species Artemisia annua. Next base: position 75,476 of record LBNU01010004.1, on the reverse strand, counting down.
TTCAGACTTGGCATTTATTTTTGTTCTCATTTTGTAACCTTGTATTCTCAGTTTATTCCCTTGTAACCTTTGAGTTTCAATTGTATTACGATGTTGTATGTCTGTATATGCTTTGATATGTCACCATAATGTGGCACTTCTACCCTTATTGGGTTGGGGTGTTACATAAGTCATTTATACCTTACTGTAATTGGGCAAGAATAAAACCGGAGGCCTGGTATTTTTGGTGTCCAAGATGTGCAGATGATGGCATGTATTCCACAATGGCACCTAACCATATCAATTTTTCTTGTGATAATTGGGTATTTAAATTAGGATTAGATGATAGGAAAAGAAGATGTAGGTTAGGGAAATTAATATTGTAAAATAGTAAAGTAAAAAGATGTGTAGTATTAAAGAGTCTGTAAAAAAAACCACGGGAAAGAAAGAAAAAGGATTGGAGTGTCGTGAGTGAAGGAACGAAAATGACTAAACTACCCTCACGTGAGAGCACATGTATTGAGTTAATGCATTGATCAAACGGCCGTTTGGTCAAACGACCCTTAGAGCGAAGGATTTCAGAGTTGGGGAGGGATTTGGGTCAGAAAAAGGTCAAAGGACCAAATGTGAAAGTCAGCACAAACGAAAGGGAGCATCTATCTAATTGTTGTTTGATAAAAAAATATGATTTAGCGCTGAATGATCAAAGGTGTTGAATGATTCGAAGATGCTCAGTGAACCTGATTCTGAGTGAAAATGATTGTTTGATATTTGTTCTGAAGGAGGAATTTGAGTTGCTTGAAATTACCAATTTAACCTTCTGTCTGATTTTGTATCGAACAAATATACCATTTGATAAAACAATTATTAACTCGAATAAAAATATAATATAAAGAAAGTATGTTGGAATAAAAAAAAAAATGTGAATAGTCTTTTCAAAAAATCATAAAACAATATAAATTACGAACTAATCGAAGCATTTATTTGACAAGTCTTTCTTCACTCCTAAACATTCACATATGTACACACTCTCCCAAATATGATCTAAAATAATGCATAGACACTACGTATTATCATATATAAGATGCATGTTATGTGCTAACAAGCTGCTCTTCAAGTAATTTCATATACTTGAGTGTTCCTTCCTGTTTCATTAACCAAAAAATAATTCCTGTTTCATTAACCAAAAAATAATATGTATTTATGATGGTTGGAAATTGGAATGTTTGGATATAAAGCTTACATGTTATTTGCTATAAGAGAAATAAGTTGGTGTAGAGCTTGCCACAAACTAAGGTTAGTTATATGCAAACTAATTCGTTGTACCTGGTGTTTTTATCGACAAACCTTATATGCAAACTAAGGTTAACATGACCCGAACCGCTTTCATCGACAAACCTTATATCCACATGGACATGTGCCCACGCAAGATCAATATTAAGAACCAGCAATGATGGTCGAGTTGGCAAGTGCTCGTCACTCAGCATACCCTACACCGTACCCTATGCCATACAGTCGTACACTACACTATAGGTCATACATATCTGATTACAGAGCCCACAACCTATTCTAGATCATAGCCGAGATATTAGCCCATAACATAACCTACACCACAACCAATAACATAGCCTAGATCATTGTTGAGAATATCATCCGAATTACAAGTGAAACTATAGATGACAAGATGTTCAGCTATATATCAAATGACATGTCCGAAAACATAGACGAGATGCGTTCATAAGTTCATAACAAAGTCAACAGTATATACTCCATAATGATTGGATAAACTAAAGATACAAGTTGAAAAATATATATACTCCATAAATTATAATTTTTTACCTGCAACAATTGCATCACAATGGGATCAAGAGATTTTTTCGTGAGTATGGGGGCGACTTGTGAGTTGGTTAGGATTGCGTATGTGAAAAAGAAAGGGTATTTACGAGAATAANCATCCGATGTGATCCATTGCATAAATTTCGAAAAAAGTTGTTAATATTCTTGGACTTAAGTAACTGAAAAACTAAACATAGACTCCATCTAGACTCTACTTTGAAAGACCTACAAGAATTTTAGTTAAAGAAACCATTGTCTAAACTCACATTGTTTACGCAAGCATCAAAATTTCCAAAACCTTCTATGATGTGTTATATTCAAGTTTGGTTGTTTAGGTCATTATATTTGTTTCACCAGTTAATTAACAATTTCCTTTCTTAACCCCTTATTATTTAGTCATCGATATTCACAATAAAAGTTCTGTTATGATGGTAATGGTTGATTTTGGTCCTTTTTGGGTACATATGGAATGACCAGAGGGGTCGACGCACTTTGCATGACCCACCTTTTGCACAAAGTCAATCTTTGCCTCGCATTTGTTAGGAACCTGGACGTTTTCTATGGCACTTTTGGCCTATAGGAAAAGCAATCAGTACGTTAAGCTTGGGTGCTTCCAAGTTAAAGATATAATTATATACATAATGCATGCAATTAGTGAGTTGAATACTTTAATATGTATTGAGTACTCAAAGATGTTCATGATTTTTTGATAGTTTCTTTACGTTTTTTGTGATCTGTAGATGCATGGATAAGACTTCAGTAAAAGTCGACTCGCACAAAAGTATTATATGCAATTACGTTTCCTTTAGGCCAAACAGTTTTTGTGTTAGAATTACTATTGACATCATTTTTGTAATTCTAAAGATGTTTCTCACATATTCTAAGTAGAAGGTGATGGGGTGCCGAGGCACGACCGGCTCACCCCTACTTTGATCTATGTTTTGAACTATGTATATCTCGAAAGTGAAGATGTATGCACTTGGTGCGAATGTGCTCATATGTGTCCCAGCTGGTCTAATTTATCTTAGTTTCTAAAATACACATTCGATTGGATGCATAAGAATATACTAACTTAACTTGATTTAATATTTTTCATAATTGTGTTTTCTACAGAAATATTTACATAAGATTGGTTCATGTTTTAAATTCTTAGTGTGTGATGCTTTTATATCGAGTGTTTGATGTACCATATATGTAATATTTTGTTTACAGTACGACAATGATTTTTTATATCATTTATCCTTTTAACTCAATTTATTTAAACGCTTCCAAACTTATATAAACGTCGTCAGAAATGTATGTACCCGTGCAACGCACGGGTATTGCACTTGTTAGTTCTGCTCGTACTACTATAAAATATTCCAAACAATGATCTGAAGGAACATAACAATGGTGTTTCCCTGTAAATGTTTCTCCTCTTTAGAAGAAGAAATTAAAATCGGTACGATAATTGATACACCAAAGAATACAAATGAAAGCTTTTATACTGCTTTTTCAAATTTGTCAAAGGAACCAAGCAATCTAAGGGTTTTCACGTTCGCTGAGCTTAGAACTGCAACTAATAACTTTCGTACGGCTTGGAAGGACATTGGAGTAGAAGATGGATTTGGGAGGGCGTTTAGGGGTGTGATCAAGAGTTTGGAACATCCGTTTGATGATATACAAGTGACTATCAAGTCTGCCAATGGCGCTTTACAGGCAAGTTTGTCTCCTTTTGTGCCTTTTTGTTTGTATTTCTTATTTTAAATTCAATATTTTGCTTCGAGGGAACGAGAGTTTTTTTTTATTAAAAAAAATGGTTATGTTCTCATTATTGTTTGCCAACGAGGTGGACGTACTAGTAGAAAACCGATTTGACCCGGCGGTTCAACCGGTGACCCGGTGAACCGGCGACTCAACCGGGTCGCTCATAAAACAGGTTTTTAAAACATTGTGTTAAATTTTCAAAAACAACTAAATTTGGGTCTGATTATTGTGCAACAGGAGCTCAAAGACTGGTAACGGATGTAAACGGTCTTGGGTTGGTTGAGCATCCGAACCTTGTCAAACTAGTTGGTTATTGTGTAGAAGACAATGAAAGAGCAATACAGCGGTTTTTGGTTTATGAGAATATGCCTAATGGAAGTATAGAGCATCATTTATATTCAAGGTCTGGTGAAACTCTCTCATGGACCATGAGACTTAAAGTGGCTCAAGACACTGCTCGAGCCTTGGTATATTTACATGAAGAAATGGACTTTCAGGTACTCTAACACCCCATGACACTTAAAAAAAAGTTTATTTACAAACTGGCTACTTACAATACTAGTAACATTTGCTTCTTATAGAATATATTCAAAGATTTCAAATCTCCCAATATTCTTCTAGACGGTCAATGGAATGCTAAGCTTTCAGATTTTGGATTGGCTCGATTAGGTCCTCAAGGAGGGCTTAACCCATGTATCGACTATGGTATACCTTTAGTTTTACATTGGCTTTAAGTTTGCACATTTGGTGTCTTCTCACACAAATATCTGATACATTTCACAAATATCTGATACATTTTGCTTTTCAATATAATGTCAGAAGCAACTTGGAATGGTTGTCTACATGGCACCAGAGAGTATGTCCTAATAGGGAACCAGAGTGACACATGGAACTATGGGGTCTTCCTATATGAACTTATCACGGGTAAGCGCCCTTTGGATATGAAACGGCCTGAGAATGAGGAAAACCTTCTAGAATGGGTGAGACCATTCATAGGATCAAAAAGGTTCCAGCTAATTGTGGATCCAAGACTAGAAGGTAACTACTCACTAAAGTCAGCACAAAAGTTATCCATTATCGCCAACAAGTGCTTGTCTAAAAACCCTAAGTCAAGGCCTAAGATGAGTGAGGTCCTTGGAATGGTTAACCAATTGGGGTTCCATCACAAGCAACCAGTCACGCACCACTTCGTCTGGTCGCAGTGGTTACAGTTGAGCTGATGAAAGCTGTGTGTTCCACCAAAGTACAAGAAGACATGAAAAAGAGGATTGATATGCATGTGTATTAGTTTGATTATAGCCCATATGTTAACGAATAATGTGATGAACATGAATAGACAGCCGCAACAAATATCGATAATTTCTTTTAGGGGATATATGTGCAAGTCACTCGATTGTTTAACTTTTATTTACTACCGTACTGTATAATCACTTGCATATTAGTGTTTACACCACTCAGTGGCGTAATCAGTATGGTTATACAAATACAGCTCAATTCAGTGCAAGTAGCACAATGTTTAAAACTTGCGTGCAATCCTCTGTTTAATTAGATTGAGCATTTCAAGTCAAACAAAACCCAATGATCCGGTGTGTTTAATTAGTACAAGAGGTGAGATCTATACAAAACAAGTATCACTTAAAAAACAAATAAGTTAATCTCGACCATCCATCCACCTTTCATCTAATGACTAAGATTAAATCAAAAAATAACAAAGGGAGGGCAAAATTGGCATTTTAGCTCATTTAATATAAAAACCCACTTTCCACCTTTTTTATAAAAACAACATATCTTGCAAACGGTAAATCTTCAAGCNGCGTAATCAGTATGGTTATACAAATACAGCTCAATTCAGTGCAAGTAGCACAATGTTTAAAACTTGCGTGCAATCCTCTGTTTAATTAGATTGAGCATTTCAAGTCAAACAAAACCCAATGATCCGGTGTGTTTAATTAGTACAATTCTTAAACCAAACTTGCTGATTTGAACGTTTTTCTTTGTATATGTTATAAACACGCCAATCTTACCCAACCAAAGTGATTACGGTCATTAATTTATTTTCTGTCTTAATAGGCCTCAGAGGTAAATTGAAGCTGTAAATAATATGCCATGTTTTTGCAAAAACAAGACTTTCAAAAAAGAGCCACAAAATACTCCAGTTTAGAGCGCAAACCAAAAACTGAATACGGCGTAACCAAAAACTGAATACGGTGTCTTCCATGACTGGAGCCATGAATCGATCCGAGAATACCAAACCCAGTTTGGTACGCTTCGATTTTGTTTTCACATATTAGCCCAAGTTTTGCACACTCGCTGTTTCTTGTATTCTAGTTTGTTATCAGTTCCAAAACTATAATTTCTACTTTTTTCAAAGAAAAAAAATTATCCAAAAAACAGCACTACAACCTCGAGTTTGCAGGTTTTCTATTGGTTTCTTTTTAGGTATCTATTTTTTGAGGCAAGTGTTAAATTAGCATGTTAGAATATGCAATGCAGAATGGCGAAGTCTCGAATATGTAGAAACATCTGAAAAGTGATTAAGATAATTCAGCTACCATTAACATGACCCAGCAGGCTAGCAGTGATTCGTTACACACTAATTCTTCAAAAGATAACCAAGTACAGGAATTGGGCCAAATTTTAAGCCTTCACCTGATCCTGCAACTTCCTAAGTTTCTTGTATAGCTTGGTCTCCTTTTAAATCACCCTTAGACACCAACCCACGAATTTTCACATCGTAGTGAACTTCTTCAACTTTTCTGAGGTCATACTTCATTCCTGCATAAAAATATAACAGTGAGATGGCTAGGCTGCGAAATGAGAAAGAGTCCTATTGTAGGCAGTAAATTTCAACCCCATCTATATGAAATGGGTTGGATTGGGTTATAGCATTTTATCCATTAAATGGGCCACATGGTTAAACAAAAAAAATAGTTGGGAAGTAACTAGCCAAATGGGTTAAAAGTGGCCCAATACGCGTTTAAACTTTGAATGCTTACCTCTTGCATCGTTTTCACAGCCATTATACTAGTATCTTGATCGTATAGTTTTCGTAATAACATATATACATTTCGAAGAGCAAGAGAAAGCAAAATGTTTGTGGGCCAACTTGACCCGGTGTTTATATTACTCGTTTGACGTGAACCTGTTTCGACCTGTTACCCAGCCCATCCAATTGGTCACCTTTAGGAGGTCCTCTTTAAGTAGGGAAAGTGGGAACCACAAATCATAAGATAAATAAGACAATAAAATGAATAGAGAAGCGAAATGATATACCTACCCTTAGGGGTATATCTAGAACAATTAGAGTTGGACAACGTCAACGTAATTTACTAGAAGGGGAACAAATCGAAAATGTCAGCTTATTCAAAGTCGCCCTAAGTTTATTATATATTCATGTAGCCTCCTAAATTACAATCACATGAGATTCTGTATGAATCTCAAGGGATTCTGTATGAAATCATATGGGATTCTGTATGATTTATCTTGTCGATAAATCACAAAGGATTCTGTGTGAAATCAAATGGGATTCAGTATGAATCCTATGGGATTCAGTATGAATCCCATGGGATTCTTTGGTGCATCCCATGGGATTCTGTATAAAATTACAAGGGATTCATTGTGAATCCCATAAGATTCAGTATGAATCTCAAAGATTCATTGTGAAATCCCATGGGATTCTTTGGTGCATCACATGAGATTTATTTATTATTTTAATATATGACAAATTGTCCAAAAAATGCACACAACATAAAAGAAAAAACTAAACAATTATTTCTAGTTATCACATGGGTAATAAAAGTTGTTCATGTAGTTAGCAAATAATTTTCTAAAAGTTTGTATAATTTTCTTTTTTTTTTCCCAATATATAGTATACCTAACACATCAAACCATAATACTTATTACACATCAAACCAAAAAATTCATAAGTCCAAAATCTTTATTTCAAAATATGACCATAATTCACTTGTCACAACTAACACTGTTCAAAACCACACCACACACAGTTGACTATCATTTTGTAAAGTGAGAAACCACATTGCCTTTTCTATTCATCATTAAAAAACAAGATACTGAGTACTACCTCCGTCCCAATTTATTTGTCCAGTTTTGACTTTTTGAGTCTTTCTTTGTCAACTTTGACGGTAAATATTCTTATTTGTGTTATATAATACTTGATGAAAATTATACAAATTAAAAATACACGTAAAACTCAATTTATTTATATATTTTGCATCAAATATTAAATAACACAAACATACATATTTAAGGTCAAAGTTGACAAAGTAAGACTTTGAAAATTAAAAGTGGACAAATAAATTGGGACGGAGGGAGTATAATTTAAGAGCATGTGAGTCATCTTAATCACTGCTACAATATTTTGGATAAAGCTAAAAAGTGAAATTATATGTTTTAAATCGTGGAGACAAGAAACCCTAAATAAAACTAACAGTTTCATCACCAAAAACATTAAAATTTCCATGTTCATCTATCTGTTCGACAATCTTTTACAACACCACCCACTTCCATTTTTCAATTAGTTATGTATGTAAATAGTACAATCTTCAACCAACACTCACCAGTCGCAACTCCCCACCGAGATCCAATCCCAATCTCCGATGGCCTTCTCCTCCTCCAACACCCGTCGTTCCCTCCTCCCCTCCACCTCCACCTCCACATCCAAACACCCCCGCAACCCTCCTCAAAAACTTCATCTCCACCAACTTCTTCCTCATCGCAATCACCGCCTCCCGCATCTACTTCATCTTCATCTTCTATCTCGACGGCATCCCCAAACCCATCTCCTCACGCCTCACATCCCTCCACGTGTCACACGTAAACCCATCCACCGCAAAGCGACGCCGTTTGGGAAATAAAAAGTACTTTCTACAACAGTTTTTACAACCATTGTTGGTGAGAGTAAATGAGAGAGTGTCAATAAAATGAGGAACTGAATTAAATGAATAAATGAGGAGGGTCTACCACTGTACGTGTGTTAGTTTTAATTGATATTACAAAAGTGCCCTTGAGTAATTAGCTAGATTAAAATCATAATTAATCTAGACCTTTAGATTTAAAATAAATGGGTGGTTGAGATCTCTTGATTTGATCTTTAGATAATTATTGTTCCGCATTGAACTTTTGTCATTAGGACAATTCTTAAACCAAACTTGCTGATTTGAACTTTTTTCTTTGTATATGTTATAACACGCCAATCTTACCTAACCAAAGTGATTACGGTCATTAATTTATTTTCTGTCTTAATAGGCCTCAAATTGTAAATATTCTCTTGAAGCTGTAAATAATATGCCATGTTTTTGCAAAAACAAGACTTTCAAAAAAGAGCCACAAAATATTCCAGTTTAGAGCGCAAACCAAAAACTGAATACGGTGTAACCAAAAACTGAATACGGTGTCTGCCATGACTGGAGCCATGAATCGATCCGAGAATACCAAACCCAGTTTGGTACGCTTCGATTTTGTTTTCACATATTAGCCCAAGTTTTGCACACTCGCTGTTTCTTGTATTCTAGTTTGTTATCAGTTCCAAAACTATAATTTCTACTTTTTTCAAAGAAAAAAAAATTATCCAAAAAACAGCACTACAACCTCGAGTTTGCAGGTTTTCCATATATACCCAATCTAAACATGAAAATGCCATATATACCCAAAATACAAGTTTTGAATGCATGATTTACAATACAATTAAAGCATGTTTTGGGTAAATGTGGCATTATCATGTTTAAGTTGGGTAAATATGGAATTGCCCCTTCTTTTTAGGTATCTATTTTTTGAGGCAAGTGTTAAATTAGCATGTTAGAATATGCAATGCAGAATGGCGAAGTCTCGAATATGTAGAAACATCGGAAAAGTAATAAAGATAATTCAGCTACCATTAACATGACCCAGCAGGCTAGCAGTGATTCGTTACACACTAATTCTTCAAAAGATAACCAAGTACAGGAACTGGGCCAAATTTTAAGCCTTCACCTGATCCTGCAACTTCCTAAGTTTCTTGTATAGCTTGGTCTCCTTTTAAATCGCCCTTAGACGCCAACCCACGAATTTTCACATCGTAGTGAACTTCTTCAACTTTTCTCAGGTCATACTTCATTCCTGCATAAAAATATAGCAGTGAGATGGCTAGGCTGCAAAATGAGAAAGAGTCCTATTGTAGGCAGTAATTTCAACCCCATTTATATGAAATGGGTGGATTGGGTTATAAAAAAAAAAGGTTGGGAAGTAACTAGCCAAATGGGTTAAAAGTGGCCCAATACGCGTTTAAACTTTGAATGCTTACCTCTTGCATCGTTTTCACAGCCATTATACTAGTATCTTGATCGTATAGTTTTCGTAATAACATTTATACATTTCGATGAGCAAGAGAAAGCTAAATGTTTGTGGGCCAACTTGACCCGGTGTTTATATTACTCGTTTGACGTGAACCTGTTTCGACCTGTTACCCAGCCCATCCAATTGGTCACCTTTAGGAGGTCCTCTTTAAGTAGGGAAAGTGGGAACCACATATCATAAGATAAATAAGACAATAAAATGAATAGAGAAGCGAAATGATATACCTACCCTTAGGGGTATATCTAGAACAATTAGAGTTGGACAACGTCAACTAATTTACTACAAGGGGAACAAATCGAAAATGTCAGCTTATTCACAGTCGCCCTAAGTCTATTATATATTCATGTAGCCTCGTAACTCCTTTTATTCAAATATTTGAATTATTATTTTTGTAGTAATAATCAACCCAATAATTAACCCAAAAAAATCGACAATACTTGTTTGAAGGACAAGCAACCTGGCCCAGCCCCGTTTTGATCTACCCAAAAAGTAACCCGCTAGGACTAGTTGCCTGACCCACTATCCCGACACCTCCAATGCCAATCCTCAAATATAGCCACCAAACAGACCATAATGTGAGCTAATGACTAACCTCTTCTCACTAAGAGTTTATGACGTGCACTTATTATAAGAACAGGAAAAATAGGAGCATTTCGGGAATACTTTGTAAATAAACTGGAAATATGCTTTGTATACAAACCCAACAGAAATGGGAGGATGTAGAAATAACATACCATCAAACTTTTTGCGCAAGAAATCGTTCCTTAGATTAAGGAGACGGAATGATGCATGAAGGTCTGTTAAAAACTTCAAGACCTTTCTGGGACAGTCATAATCCCCGGCTGTGACCTGGTTCACCACATACCTGGGCTGCAAAACATAATTAAATACTTTATTATACAAATTTCATTCTCAATAAGAAAAAGAAGCCCAATATAGTTGGAACTACAGACTAGTTAGGAAAGGATGTCATATAACGTAACACCTCTAGCACAAACAATGTTTAGCTTTTCACATAATAAAAAAGCTAACAGCTAATCAGATATATAAACTGATCAAAATAAGAATTAAAATAAATAAATAAATAAATAAAAAGTTTAGTGGAATTCTTACCAATTCATTGGACATGAAACAGATTCCTGCAATAAGAAAACAATATTAGTAAACTCAAGTAAAGTAATGAAATCAAATTGGGCAATTCTATACAGGTACAACAAAAGAATGGCGGTCAGCCTGATGATTGCCACACGTTTGCCCAGTAAAAAACTAAGAGCATGAATCACTTACCAATAAGATAATCTTCAACATCCAGACCAAATTCTGCAGCATTCACTGCATGAGCAATCAAAAACAAATTTTATAAGTCAGTGAAAGTGATAAAGGCAGCAAGTAAAGGAAGAAAGAAAAGCAAGTAAGCAGTGTCAATAGTCTCTCAAGTTTAGTTAAAAGTTAAATTCACATGATATAAGAAATTTTCTAATATATAAATAGTGACCTTTTAGTCTGTGGCATGCATGCCATGTCAGTGACACATGTGCACTACTCCATGTCTCCATGTATACAGGCCAACTAAGTAGTAGATCCTACTAAATAAATTTCAAAAATTCCAATTCATAAGGTTTTTAGGCTGAGACTTAAATTTGTTCAAAGCACATGCCATTCTGAGTTATTGAACTATATATATGGCTATAAGCACGTGATCATTATCTAGATAAAGTACAGATTTTGACTTACACCCTAGCTTTTCTTCAACTTCCGTATGTATTAGAAGGTTTCCCGTCTCAAGCCAATGCATGAAAGCTAGCAGAGAGACCACTTGTTGTGCCTCAGTCCTCCAGTCACCATGATACCTGTTAGTAAGCAGAGTTAATATTACTGAACGACGAAAACAAGAAGAAATAGTTAAGTTGCCACTATGATAAACAAGTGAACTGCACTTCCAATTGCTGCACTTACCTGTAGTATTGCCCAGGGCTTTCACGGACAATTTCAGAAAGTTGACTGAAAAGTTGCTTAAGTACATCTATCTGAGTCTTGGTCTTTTCTAGAACCTCTGATTGTAACCAAAAAAAAAGGTAAAGAATAAGCCCAAGATATGTCAACGGGCAGCCTTTTTTCAAGCTAGCTGATGCATATCAGCAGGTTAACCATGAGTCCATAACATTGTCAAAAACATACTTCTTTTGGGAAGTTTCTAAAAAGAGTTCAATCCAAAGATTCAGCAGAACACCGAATCAAATAAAAGTGCCAAATGAGTAAGCAATATTCAAGTTGATTGACAATGATAACCATAAAATAATGTTCATTCAAATCAGATGCTATAATTCTACCACATGATTCTTACATTCCAAATAGCAAAGTGAATGAAACAACATTACAAGGAGATCAAGCCCTAGGTTCTAACAGTTTTGATAACAGAGAAATCATGTGGGCAACTAAAACAAGGTCAGTGCAAATAGTTAGCGAATCAGAAACATGTGAAAACTTCATGCAGGGTCCGAAAAATATTTAACTACTCCGTATTAACATGTGTTGTTGATAATGCATTTATCGTCATTCTTTCACACATAGTGCATTTATTTACATTCTCAAGCATAAGATAACCCCTAATAGACCAGGTCACCTATTTTGTATACTAAATCCCAAGAACAAACTTCTTGGAATCAAAAATCGGAAATTCTCTGAACAGCCTACTAGACAATTTAAACTATTATCCATAACTGCGCCAGATATTCAAATGAACTCTCTCCTTATTTCCTAAGAAAAGCAGCAATAAAACTAGCTTCACTTATGCAATATTGCAGTAATTGGACACATTGATAAACCATCAACAACGAGCACCGACCATGTGACCAACACAAAAGAATAACCACAGTTTTGTCCATAGCATTCAAAAACCTTGCAATAGCAAACAATCACATGTTTCACCACACCTCAATAACGTTTTACACATATTATAACATCACTAGTCCACTACACTACCACGCTAACCATTTAGGGGTGTTTGTTTAACCTTATTTTTGACTTATAAGCTTATGTGATTTCGGCTTGGGGGGTGTTTGTTTAAGCTTATATAGCAGGCTTATGGCTTATTTGGTTTCGGCTCATGTTTCATAAGCTCACTTTTTGTGGCTTATTTTAAGACTTTTCGGCTTACATAAAGCTTATCATGTCATGATAAGCTTACATAAGCTGATTTTTTCTAAAACAAACCACAAAAAGTAAGCTTATGAAACATAAGCCGAAAACCAAATAAGTCATAAGCCCGCTATATAAGCTTAAACAAACACCCCCTTATTTTTCTTAATCTCAAACTTTCCTACTTTCCTAGAGACTTATGGGCTTATATAAACTTATGAAAAAGAAGCCGATATCACATAAGCTCAAAATGACAAGATAATTATCAACGCCACCCTGTATCACTAATCAGGAACAGATCTATGTAGTAACTATGGGGGGCCAGTGCCCCCCATGGCTCGCCGAAAAGTTGAGATTTTAGTGTTTTTTTTTTTTTTTTTTTNCGGTGACGGAACTCGTCGAACTGCTTTTCCACGACGGAGGAGGTGGGTGAGGTGTTGCCGGCGGTTGACATTGTGGTGGAGAAGCGGTGGGTGACGGTGGTTGGAGGGAGGGAAATGAAGGGTTTAGGGTTAGGGTTTATGAAGGGGTGGTGGTGGGTGAGTGTGAGTGTGGTTAGTGCTAGTGCGGTTCGAAAGGTGGATTTCATTTTTTATGTTCTTTTTTTTGTTAGTTGTGGTTTATGGTTTTTAAAACTGAACCGGACATAAAGATTTCCTAAATGGTATTCGGTTTTTCTTGATAGAAGCGGTCAATCGGCTGATCTCGACCGAAATATTTTCGGTTTAGTTGAACTGGCTGATCCGATTCAGTTTTGAAAATATCAATGTTGTTTATTGTTTTTAAAACTGAACCGAACATTGAGGTTTTCCAAACGATTTTTGGTGTTTTTCTAAAACCGGACAATAAGCTGGTCTTGACCAATAGGTTTTTGGTTCAATTGGTCGAATTGTTTGATTCGATTTGGTTTTCAAAACATTTGTGAGGTTTAGTTTTATGAGTTTTGGGGTAGGTTGTACATTGTGTTTAGGGTTGTTATAGTTTTATGAAAATTATTAAAATATGTAGTCGGGTTGTTAATCGAACTCTGTTCGGCCGTTATCCGTTCGGGTTAACGGATTGGTATAACATTAACCTGAATACGAATACAGTTCGTTACATATTAAGCATTTGGCTTAAAGAAAAAAATTTGTATTTTAAAATTTTAAGTATTACAAAAATGTGCATAGGAATTGAGTTCTCTTGATTGGATTTTAATCATTTTATATTTTATGAAAGGACAGGTTCAATTTATAACTTGGTTAAGGCACAAAAGTCGTATTGATAAAAACAAATGTACAACTTGTTAAAATTACTTCACGAAGCCTTAAATGAAATCTTGGCACATTGTAACCAAAACTCATTAAGGCCTTCACTTTAGCAGAATTCGGACTACCAGCCTAATGAAATTAGGACGTCAAAAACTTTTATTTCTCAAACTTTGAGGTTACACGCGAAATAAAACAATTAGAATTTAATGGTATAATTTTCCAGGAATCCTACAAATAAGTAGTATCAAAAAAGATACTAACATGCTTAAATAGATTTGTAAAATTACTGGTTTTAATTATCATTAATAAGCATGTTTAAAAAACATGAGTAGTTACACTCTTTTAAGAGTTTATTATTATTTTATGTCGCTCCAACCTAAAAGACTCTAAATGTTTTGTCACGAAAAACGCATAATAAGAAAACATAGTTCACTAAAAACTTTAATTACAAGATATATGCCGCTATAACACGTAAATACTCTGGAACTCCCTCCGTCTCAAAATTATTGTCAGGAGACAAAAACACAAAATTTAATAAAAGTGAGACTATTACAAATTTTAACCACACAAATAGAATATTATCTCACAAAATTCCTTTTTTATTACTCCCTCCGTCTCAAAATTATTGTCAGAAGACAAAAATTACAAATTTTAATAAAACATCATACTCCCTCCGTCCCATATTAAGTGTTCACTTTCAAAATGCACAAAGTTTTAGAAAATTTCAATAACTAAACTCTCCACCAATCAAATATCATTTTTACCCACTAAAGTCTCATCTCATTGGTTAGAATACAATATGAACACTTAATTTGGAATATCTCAATATTCTATTGTAGACATTTAATATGAGACGGAGGGAGTAATTCTGAACCACTCAAGTAGAATATTCTCCTACTAAATTATTATTTTCTTACTAAAAAGGGAAAGTGGACAATTAATTTGAGACATCTATAAAAAGAAATATGGACAATAAATATGAGACGGATGGAGTACTAAAAATGGAAAGTGTACATTATTTTGAGACATTAAAAGGAGAATATAAACAATAATTTTAAGACGGATGGTACAAGTAAGCAGGTTCAACAAGTGTAAATTCCAAAATATGATGAAATGATTCTGAAAATGATGAACTAAATTATTTAAAAAACATGAACCGAATAATTTAAATCCAGAACTTTTTATTTTTTATTTTTTGAGAATACATAATTCTCGAACTTGATAACAGCTCTCGAACTTTTAAAAACATCACAACAACCCCGATCACCCTCTGCCTTTGACCGGCCGACAAATGGAGACAACAACACGAACATCTTCATCAAACTCACGTCGATCACCTTTCCGTTACTTGTATTGTACCTGCTTCAAACGTTGTTGCCGTTGTTTCTGCTGCTTCTACTCTTATCCTTAATTAAGGTTTTATTCTAATTATATATATATTTGATTTTGAATATTGATCAGTATTTTTCAGAACGGTATATTATAAGCTCGCATGCCTGAAAATAAGCTAACACAAACAGCAGAACAGCCTTGAAAATAAGCTAAAACTAGGAGTTTGGATTAGCTTAGTTATCCAAAATAGCTTACTTTTGTAGGCTTATGAGCTTAGTAGCTTAGAACTTAAATAATCGATGGGCTCATAAGCTCAAGTTGATAAGCTCTTAAGCCGAAGAATGCGAGCTTATGAACTTTTCCGTGTTCAAATAAGCACATAAGACGGCTAAATAAGCTAATCCGAACAAAATTTGCAATAAAATGTATTTTGATACTTTTTATCCAAACTCCCTTGTTATTGCAAAGTTTGTTGTTATGTTCTTTGTCACATATGACATTCGCCAATTGATTATTAGTCGAAATTCTAAAGCGTCCTTCAATGCTAGCAAAACCGCAGAAGAGTCTTGTGGATTGATTAACATTTAGCAACGGGTCATGTTCTTAATTTCACATATTTTGTTTTGTATTATATTTGACGCCAGTTAATGTCCTTGTTTCCAGATTAGAATCACCCGTGGCTTCTCAAATATGTTCTGCAAAACTTACCAGTACAACTCATTCTGCAAGCAGATCCATGGTTAAATTTGAAGATGATGGTACCACCTTCTGTTTAACAATACTTCATTATGTAAATAAGTAAATGATAAAAAGTAGTAGTTTTTTGGTGTAAAGTAGGTGTGTATGACTTTTTATGTTACATACATAACACGTCAATATTCAAATTACTTGTTTGTAATGTATGTTTCTTAACAAGAAATACTTGCGGTCGAGTAGTCAATTTATACGTTATGTCTCTGTAATTATACATTTTTGACTTTATGAGTGAAAAAGGAACAGAGAAATTACAAAGTAGTTCTATCTCTCTAACTAACATATATCAGTAGTGTTTACCTTTGGACTTTGGTTTACTGAATCCATAACTAAAATATATCAGTAGTTGGCATTTGCTTGTAACGATAAAACAGTGAGAATTTACAACTGATGTTTTATGTTTGAACCGGATTGCAAGTTTTGCATCTGTAGCTGCAGAAACCGCATCGAGGACTTGCTTGATGGGGTACCCACATCCGCGTTTACTCCTTAATAAGATACTTTACGATAACAATAACAAAATTCAGACTGCAGTAATAGCATTTTGATTCTTTTAAACTTTTTGTCTCTTTCAAAGTTGGCAATCAAAGTTTGAAATCTGTATAAAGTGGTTGGTTCCAAAGAAAAAACCCAACAAGAAACAAAGGATTTACCTACTTGTGAGGTCAAGCAAAGCTGTAAACAGTTTCCTATTAGTCTATATTTAATCAATTATATCATTTTCACGTTATTATCAACATGCTATTCTATATATCTAACCCCTATACGAATACTTTTTGTTTATTGTCATAATTCATAAATGTTCTTCAACAAATACTCTAAATTATTGGTAAAACAACGACTTTATTACATGAATTCAAGACTTTTATGTATGTTTTTTCTTTAAAAACTAGACAAGTTACCAATCATCGAACAAGAACCAGCCAAGCAAACAAATGAACCATAAAACCGTATTAAAGACAAAAACATTGATCCATTTTTTGCCTAGTAGCATACGTTGTTAAAGTCATATAAGGTTGTAACTATTTTGTTTTGTGACAATATTAAAGATTGGTTTATTGATTGATACGTTAGAATAAGGTATCACTTTCCTTTTTGATGTCTTTCACATACCATTCTTTAACCCACAATTCTTTCTCCTAAACAACCAACATCAACAATCCTAAAACCTGCATGCGTCGCGTAATGAGAGTTTATCATGTTCTCGTTGTGTTAACGATGTTCGTGTTTGTTAAGTTGGATGTTGTAGCAAGAGAATTCTATGAGGAAGAGAGGGATGCATTGATCCCATTTCGCGACTCTGTAAAGTCCAGTTTAAATTTACATGGAAACTGGACGGGCCCTCCTTGTCGTAACAATCTGAGCAGGTGGGTGGGAATTGGCTGTACCAATTCCCATATAACCCACCTGACTCTAGAATCTATAAACTTAACGGGAACACTTCCTGTTGGGTTCCTACAAAATGTTACATTTTTATCAAAACTCAGCTTTCAGAATAATTTCCTTACTGGAAATCTTCCGAGCCTCAGAAATCTCATGTACTTGGACTCGGTAATCCTTTCCGGTAATGGGTTCTTGGGTCCAATACCATTGGATTACATCAACTTACCAAAGCTGACCACACTCGAACTTCAAGAAAACGAGATAACTGGGGCAATCCCATCTTTTGATCAAGATTCATTGACTGCTTTCAATGTGTCATACAATCAACTTTCAGGACCAATCCCGGATACGAATGTACTGGAAAGATTTGGTGTTGGTTCATATGATCATAATTCTGGGTTATGTGGAAGGCCTTTAGACATCCAATGTCCCGTTTCTCCTCCTCCGTCTCCTTCAAAACACAAGAAAAAATTTCTCAAAGTAGGGATCATTGTGTTGATTGCTGTTGCAACCGCGGTTATACCATTCTCTGTGATCTTGCTTTTGTTTTGTTGCTACAAAAAGATTGGAGAAAAAGAAGGCAAAAAAGAGGAGCATTCTAACGAAGGTATTGAAAAGAAAGCAGGATGGTCTACAGAAGATCCCGGAAGAACGGTGGATCTGGAATTTGTTGACAAACAAACGCCAGTTTTTGACTTGGATGAGTTGCTGAGGGCCTCAGCTGAAGTGCTTGGGAAGGGAAGCTTAGGGACTACTTACAAGGCGACAATGGAATCAGGTTCGATTATTGCTGTGAAGAGACTCAAAGAAATGAATTCTTTGAGTAAGAAGGAATTTGTGCAGCAAATGCAGTTGGTTGGGAATATGAAGCATCCGAACCTTGTAGAAATGACTTCGTTTTACTACTCGAAAGATGAGAAGTTGGTCATTCATGAGTTCATCCAAGATGGAAGCTTATTCAAGCTATTACATGGTTCGTGTTTAATGTTCTATACTGTATTTAATATCTTGTTGCTTGGGATTGCCTATTTCTGGTTTATATGCTTAAAAATTTTAACGAACCAAACTATTTGTTTTTGGCGCCGAATTATTACTTGCGTTGTTCACAAGTTAGGCTCGAGGACTAATCTGCCTAGCTAGTGATGGTTTGTGCTTACTGCCATATCTTAATCCCTATGTTTTTGCAATGTGTAGAAAGTAGAGGAATCGGGAGAATACCGCTCAACTGGAGAACACGGGTAGAAATCATGAAAGATGCAGCAAAGGGTCTAATCTTCTTGCATGAGTCTCTATCTTCCCAAAAAGTGCCACACGGAAACCTGAAGTCAACAAACATACTTCTCGACTTCACTGGTGAAACCGCACACGCCAAACTAACAGATTTCGGCTACTTACCACTCTTAGGATCACAACAGTCAAAACTGGCTATCGGAAAATGCCCCGAGATAATGGACGGGAAGAAACCAACACAAAAATCAGATGTTTACTGTTTCGGTGTTTTGCTATTGGAGGTAATTACAGGAAAAGTACCGGGAGATAACCACGAGGATCTTTCGAATTGGGTTAAAGGTGTCGTGAATACCGATTGGTCAATGGATATATTTGACTTGGCATTATTAGCTGAAAAAGAAGGGCATGAAGAGATGTTGAAGATTGCCCAATTAGCCCTTGAATGTACTGATGTAGTACCTGAACGAAGGCCTAAAATGACTCAAATTTTGATCAGATTAGAAGAAATTTATGATCCTAAAGTTATCATTGAGGTCAGCTAATTATAAGTCATCATGTTTGCCATTTCATTCATACAATCCACTGAAAATATGTGGAAACTCTTCGTTATCTGTAAAAGGAAATCTGAAAACAAAGAATATACAAAAGATACGTTGCTCGGGGTTTCATAACTAGTTAACTTGCAAAAAAAAGGCTAAATAATTTTCTATCTGTGCCTAGTGAGCAAACAAAGGAAAGCTATAATACGGGTACCTAATCCTGTGGCTGCAAGTAAACAAAGACATTTGTTCGAGTTATGAATATCGTAATCATAATGCTTCAATGCAGCACATCAAGTCATCAGCCAAACACCGTTGTACCTGAAAAGTAGACAAGTGACCAGTTTTAAAGAAACCTGCATATTTTTACATGTATGCATACTTGTGCAACTTGTAAGATGGTGTTTAAAGTGTGTGCTTTGAAAGTGATTATGTGACGTTGAATTGCAGGTATGAAACTGATTATGTGATTATAATTAGATAATGTGAAGCAAAATCTGTTTAAACTAACATAAAAGAAAGTGATTATTGGCTTATTGCAACTCAACGCCATAATAATTTGTTACTAAAAGCAAATCCAAACACACCCTATGTAGAATACTACTCCAGAGTCCAGACCATGAAACATGTGTCTAACGTAGAATTTTAATCTATATGCTAAAGGCTAGAGAATGTACTCTTTTGCATTCGCAATTATGAAAGCTTCCAAAGCCCACTTAGGGAAGACAAACGGGGTTATCACTGAAGCAGCCGCATCTTTGCTCTGATTCGCAATGAGAGTCAGAACAACAGGAAGAAGCACGGACCACTGCAGATAGACGACATTATAGTACTAGGGTCAAGTAAATACTTTTTTTTTTTCCAAATATAATGGTGTGTAGTCAAGGTTGCGTACCAGTTGAGCTTGACTAAACTCAGGGGAAATGGCCAGTGTGTAAGCTATGCCAGTCACACAATAAACGAGGCAGACTAAAACTAAGTAATAGGATCCGAAGGTCGATCTTGGATAGTTGAAAAAATAGAACAAGCAAAGATAAACTAGAGGCTTCAGAATTGTATTTATATGGTCCATTGTATCTTTGGATAGAAAATAAGATAGACTGTTCATGCCACTTGAGCTCTCCCTTTTGTACTGTAACTTATCGAGCGAAAATGTTCTTAAAGCTCCAATCATGCACAAGAGTGCTATAAAACAAAGATTGATACAAATAAATATGTATAACTGAAATTAAAAATGTTGGAATTATAATGACAAAACAATAGTTGAAGTTAGAGTGTCAAATGAAGGGCTGCAAGTTTCTGTGTTTTGGGCTGCAAGTCCACACACTACAAGAAGAATCAGAAGGCAGTTAGATAGTTAAAGTTATAGTTTAGTTAGAAATTGTAAATAGTTTAGTATGTATTATGTAATATGTGTAAAGCCTGTAAAGTTAATATGGGCTGGGTCGATATGGGCCAATATGGGTCATTAGATTGTTAGGATATACTAGTAACGGTTAATAGTTAGGGTGTCGTTTAACTTTTGTGAATCGGTATAACTGCCACAAAGGCAACGATTCATCTTGTATATATAGGGATAGGTTTCTGTAAATAAAGTTAACCCCATACGTTTTAATATATCAGATTCAAGAGGGTTCAAACCCATCTTCTTTGTTTCCATGTTGTTAATTCTTGAATGATTATTGTACATACATGATGTTGTTTGACAAGAATTCGATACTGGAAGATGCAAGACCTGTGCAACAAAAAAAACAAAAACATTTCCTAAAAAGTTTGTTGAATTAAATATAATTCTCTAAGTTACGTATCAAAATGGGTTATTTGTATAAGATAACCAAATCTGGTCCGATTATTATATCAGCCAACACTTTTTGCTTGGTTAAAAACCTTCAAACTTCTGATTTTTTTTTTTTTTTTTTTTTTTTTTTTTTTTTTTTTTTTTATTTATTTTTTTTTATTTTTTATTTTTTTTTTGATTTAAGGTAATTTCCAGCACCAAATTAATGTCATGCCATGCCATGCCATCATTTTGACATGGTAACAGTGTCTCAAAATAAAATTTTGAAAGTTTGAGGAATGTTACTAATTTTTTTAATAGTTGGGTATTTGTAGGGAAAAGAGATGGTAACTTGGAATAGAAACTGGACCAAAGTTGGTTGCCCTTTTGCGCATTATCTGTGAGCTTGGTCTTGTATTCTTGAAATGCAAATGGAATGGAATTGAAATACGTTTCCTTACTTACATACAGCAATGACGGTGTACTGATAACCAGTAGCTCCAAAGGTGTCATCGGTCACTTTAGCCATAGTTCCTAAGCACGTTCCAGCTAGCAAAAGAATCACAGTCTGCAGCTTGTACTCTACCATCCCGTATTCGTTGCCTCAATACCCTATAACGCACAAGTCACATTTCATATGCAAAACTACAATTTATGAGTGCAACTAAATTTATAGAAAACAACAAGAGTGATATGTCTGCTAGATATGATATTGCTGCGGTGGAAAAATGGGCATGAACGGTTGGTACCACATCAAACTGAGAATGGGTCAGAATGAGTGAAAACGTACTTTATCCAATTTTAATAATTTATAAACAATTAATGTATTAAATACTTGAATTTCATTAGACTATTGTAAAAACCTAGTCTAATCATATTCAAGACATTGATTATTTTTAATAATCCAACAATGGATAAAAAAGTTTTTGACACTTAATGAGTTAATTCTTGTAGCTTAACGTGTTTGACCCGTATGAGATGAAACATAACCCAAAAAACATGTTTATAGGTAAACGGGTTGAAATTTTGATTGCGAAAGAACTGAAGATTTAGATGAATCACCTTTCAAGGTAATATTTGTACTGCCGAAAAACTCCAGGAGTTACTCCACCCGATAAGTCTGAAGTCGTGAAGAAACTATACTTTGGAAAATCTCGCTGAATTTCATCCTTATATGATCTGTTTTCGTCTTCACAAGCATTTGAAGGTGAAGTTCCGGTTTGATCACATAAGTGCAAGTGCAAGTGTGCAACATATCAGGGGGTACTCTATACCCATTGTGAAGCATCCATCGTACGGGAAGCTGCTGAGGTGTCACATCTCCACCTGGCTTTATTATACCCTCAAGAATATCGATTAAGTAGTCTGGTGTATTTATATGATCTGGTATAGTAATTCCTAAACCTGAAAACTATTCTTCAACCTTCTTTACAGGTCCATGGTAGATGGTAACCAAAATTGATCGGATTCCTTTTTACACAAAATTTTGATTCAACCCA
Organism: Artemisia annua; assembly: GCA_014162995.1. Lineage (NCBI taxonomy): Eukaryota > Viridiplantae > Streptophyta > Magnoliopsida > Asterales > Asteraceae > Artemisia > Artemisia annua. The sequence continues at coordinate 52,663 of LBNU01010004.1, read as the reverse complement.
TTTATAAGTAAATGGGGGACCAACAAGTAGTAGTACAAGGCCATTCACGTTCCGATTGACTACACCTTTTGACCCGATCCTTGGCCCTATTTCAACCTCCACGTATGAACTTTATGGATCATGCCAACCTTAGATCTTAATCCGTCTGCCGGGTTTTTCATTCCCTCTTCCCACTCACCCGTTGACCGACCACCAAAAACTACATGCTGTATACCCAAATACCTGCCAAATAACACAAAAGAAGGAAAGAAAAATTGTGCATATTAGCTTGTAAGAACTAAAGAGTACCTACTTTTAGCAGCAGTACGGGTCACACGGGTTTGACAAAACCCAAATCAACCGATTTATAAGTAATAGGTTCGAAATTATGTTTTTGAATACTGATACAAAAATGGCTTTGAATACTGATGCAAGACTAAAGTAGTTTATGTACAGTATCAAAACTTTCCTAGCTCATATATTACCAAATTTTGACGGAACACGTTCATGAAAACCAACAATTTATAAAAAGAACCAGAAACAAATTAAATGNTTGCAAAACTTACTTTTGGGTTAGAAATAGGTGTGCTGTCACTTAACTATATATCATGGAGACATTTTCATGGCAGTTAGTTATACAAATGCGATATCTCATAATACTGTACCATCTGTGGATTTTTCGGATTCCATTTCTTTTATCCTTTAATATCTATCGGATGTTTACACCAGGTGATTCATAAGTCATTTGGTTTTAATACCGCTGTTAAAGAGGCTCAAAGTGTCATTACTGCTGCACATGTGGAGGCCGAAAGTGCTGAGAACGGCATAGGGGTGTCAAACTTATGGGGCGCTACTGTGGTATGCCTCTTAACTGATTATGTAAATCACAATAATATTTAAAAAATGCATCCCCAAAGGTTGGTCAGTTTTTTAGTGATCACATATTTTGTTGTGCTCAGGTTTTATTGCAATGTATGCAACTTTGGCAAGCTGATATGTTGATTTGTGTTTAATTCCGGAATCACCTTTTTATCTTGATGAACAAGCTGGAATTTTACAATATGTAGAGAAACATCTTAAAAACAATGGACACATGGTTATTTTTGTAGCTGAAGGTGCCGGCAAGGAACTTCTTGCAGCCGAAACTTTGAAAACTTCAACCGCCCTCCATGCCCATTACTCTTAAATATGTTGCTAATTCTAAAAAACCTTACTTGGTTTCTTTAAGCAATTTATGAGTGAGATTTACAAGTTCATGCTGAGATTGTTTATTGCATTGGTTAAGCAATGGGAAATTAAGAAACAATTGTAAACACTCTCACTGTCATTAATGTCGTGCTTCTGATATGTAGCTTACACAACTTATTGAACGCAACGGAACATCCTTCTTTAGCACAACACCCCGCGGCAACGCGCGGGTTTCCAATCTCGTTGGATTACAAAGATCAAGAGACTTACAATATTTAATTTATATATTGCATCAATTAAACAATTGACCATTGCAACCAATCATTCAATTAATGTATGTATAGTGGACCCTTAATTCCAAACGAAAATACGCATCGATTCTTTTATATAGAGAACAGACGCCTTTATCAAAATACGGAGTAACATAAATTTTATGAGATTTAAACCACTTTTCATCACATATTAAATTATTTATGATACGATCATCATCAGTTAATTAGGGTTTAAATATGATACATGAAATTTAAATTGCTCTTGATACCACATGTTGAATTAATTAAACACATAAAGGATCAATCTCATGTAATCACATATCAAGAACATGAAAATAAACTTACTTGATGATAGAACCGATTGATGATTAGGATTGGATGATGAAGCCATAACATTAGGGTTATTCGATTCCAGTAGTGATGTCAATAATCCCATGGAGGGATTTCTCTCAAGAGTTATTGGTGTTTTAATTTGATTTGAGAGAATAATGAATTGACAAGATACAGGAAAATGACCACTTCCCGATGTTTTATTGTTATGACAGTTATTTCCATCAACTAACTGTCAATTGTTAGTTAGGGTACATATTGTCATTAGGGCATAGTTAAGGGTCCAAATGGTCAAGGCCACATTAGTCAAAGGGATAAGTCTAACAACAAGTGCTTCTGAGCTTTAATTTTTCGTTCCTCATTTTAAAAATATTTTTCAACTAATAACAAATAAAATCATGAACAATTTTCATTCTCTTTTTGTTCTACCAGTTCTTTTTCACAGACAATAAAACTAAAAATAGACGGTAAAAAATAATATATGTATTAGCCACCTGAATTAGTAATCTAGAAAAGAACAGTACAAGGAAATAAAGAAATATAATACACTATGCACTTCCTGATCACAACTTTCAAATTTATTTTGATAATCATATGTAGAGCATCTCATTTCAAACAATTTCACTTCCCTTTCACAGCTTCTAGATTTGACTTTGATTCTCTAATCATAGATTCAGTATATAGAGAGACACACGCGAAATCATTAGCATTAATTTAATGACTTCCTTTTTAACATCACAAATAATTATTTATTTCTTAAAATTTTGAAACACAACAGAAAACTGAGACAAACATTTAGTCACACATATAGCCATAAGTTTGTGACATGAGCATTACGATTCAAAACAGAATGATCACATTGACTCATCAATCATTTTCATATGACCAAGTGGATGGTTGAATGGTTGGATATCACAGTACTTGCAACTTGATGCCATGAGAGAGCCAATATCCAAATGAAGATAGTTATTATCAATGTTAACCGGTTCCACAAACTTACGTGATATCACAACAGAGTTAATGACATCATCGTCTGGATGGAAAATTGAGAGAACATTGAACCCATGAAGAACATTAGGATCAACCACGGGGTAAAGAAAAGCACGGGCACCATGGGCGCTCCTTAGCATGAGTATGGCACCAGGTGCCATGTACTTAGCCAAATGCTGAATAACTTTAATTTTCTCGTCCATATTCATTCCCACAAGTGCTGCCAAGAAAATCACATCATATTCCTTCAACTCATCAGTCACATCCATTATATCGGCAGTGTGGAACACCATTCTTTTGGACAAGTCATGATCGGCTGAAACCAGACGAGAAGCCATGGAATTTGCCGTAGAGTCAATGTCATAGTTGTGAAAAGTTGTATCCTTGAGATGGTAAGAAGCCAAGACTATTGAGGTGAAAGGTAATGGGCCAGACCCCACAAACGCGATACGCTTAGGGGTTTCTGATGTGGTGGAATAGTGTTGATTAAGGATGTCATACTCGAGACGACCAAGCTTGAGATAATTGGAATAGTAAGGAAAAATATTAAGATGATGAAGAGGATTTTTGAAAGATCCTAAAATTGTGGAGAAGTGAGCTTCAAGTAGGCCCTCGGCCTCACCACAAAGTCTAATGAGCTTAGACCTTATTTCCTGTATATTCGCTGGAAGATTGGCTATATTAATAGAAGAGTGCGGGATGCATGCATGGACGAGTTGAGTGAAGAGGTTGTCGACATCTTTAGAGGGCTTGAGTGTTTCAAGCTTCGAAAGTTTCTCATAAATCTGGCACACTTTCTCAATTAGGATGCTCTCTTCTTGGACTTGGAGTGATTCCATTTTGACACTTAGGAATGCCTAGCTCGAAAATTGGCAGTTATTTTTTATAAACTGGAACTTTTTGTTGGTTTGAATACACAGTAGTAATTGTGTTTTTGCATATTGTCATGTGATAATGCGTCTTATTTATAAGCACATCTAAGTTCCACATAGCAATGGTGAAGAAGGGATGAGTCATGCTTGGTATTAACATGACAACACCTAACAAACCCCTTTGCATTGGAACATGATAATAACTACTGTATTAACAAAGTATTAGGACATCCATTATTTATTTGTACATATAATAATAACTACTCGTTCTTGAATTTTTCTTCTACTAATTCGTATAACCAACTTTATGTACAACTGAAAAGAAAGAAAAAAAAAAAAATATATATATATATATATATATATATATATATATATATATATATATATATATATATATATATATATATATATATATATATATATTTGTTATTAACACTGCTCATTAGCAGAAGCCTTTATTATTAATACCTCCAATAGATAGTTGTAAATTTTATATTAGACCAAGATTGAACGATTCAGGAAGCATTTGTTGTTTAAAGAACCAAAGACGTTTTGGTCGGTTACCTATTAAGCACTTTATAAAAACATAGTTCCGTCTTTAGGTACAATTTCCCGGTATTAAAAAGAGCGAATTAAAAATCATTGCATAATAAATGGACAGTATTATTTATGAAACTAGAAACTTCAAAAAAGAAATAATATATTTTGTTAACTACTTGATAAGCACATCTTCACGACATTTGCTTATCATAGCTGTGATTCTCTTTTAATAAAATTATATGTCCTTTTCATATGATAGATGCTTCGCATTCTTATGCTTTCATACTTGCCTTGTTCATACACACTAACAATGTTGCCATAAAATTTCAATTCAGTGTCACTTCCAGATTTGCACCTACCTCGTATTTGCATTGATTTTCTCCTTGAATATTATCACTATCTCAGTTTAAATCTCAAAGGTATGCTTTACTGTGATTTTTTTTTCTTTCCAAATTACATCTACATTTCATCTTGTTTAATTAAAAGTTTATTCTCAAGCAAAAACAAGATTAATAATAGGTTTTGGTTCTCAATGTCACTGATGGATATACATTCTGTTGACGCGGAGTGACTTTACGTATATTCAGGAACTATGTATTGCAACCTACCTTACAAAAATGGTTGTAATGTGAGCTTTTCTGTGTATGAGGTCAATACCCTTGAGTATAGTACTTGTAGCAATATGAGCTCATGTGGAGGATTTTGCCCATTGTCAACCCAAATGGAAAGAAGAAGTTAATGAACTTTTTATTGCATTCAAATGTGAGTATATTATAGCACTTCCTTAATGTCTACAAAATGCAAACTTTTGTTTACTGGTATAATCAATTTTTAGACTGCAGCTTCTCAGTCAAATATAATACCAACAATATCCAATCTTTTAAAAGATAAGAGGAACCCAGCAGCTAATTAAAGCTATAATGATGGAGAAGTTGATAATATATACAAGCCGGGTGGCTGAAATTGAAATAGAAGCCAGGTCCCCAGCAGGCAAGCTCTGTAATAGGAATTTACTCTCAGAGATGGATTTGTGTCGTGAAAGATTAGAGCAATGACGTTTACCACTATAGGCGTTACTGTGTTACACTAAACACAAATCAAGTAACAAAAATATCCTTAACTGCTACGTACTTGTTTGGCTATGCCTGCTACATTTTCCACATCGACGTAGCAGTTCATATTTTTATAATGTGTGACATTTTGGGGTTATAAATTGATTCCACCAGGTAAAGAATGAGGGCCAGATAAACTCTCGTCCCACTTGATATGTAACAGTCTTTTGAATCTAGTCATGCTTCATATACGTAAACCACCAGTACCATACAAACAAAACCCGGCTATATCCGGCTAGACCCAACTACATCCGGCTAAGACCCGGCTATATTGAGGTAAAATTGTGATGGCTGGTGTAGACGAACTTTTTTGGTACAAGCCACAATGCTTTTGTCAATACTAGATAAATTTAGCGCGAACTAATCTTGATTATTAGTGTACTATTACCACATCATTATATCTGACCCAAATATTCTCCATGATGGGGCTTAAGTTTACTCTTGGACAAGGTATAGATTGATATATGCAATTTAAATTTTTACTCTTGTGTAGATTCCTGTTTCGTCTTCCTCTTTGACTGGATCTGATGCTGCCCATCTTGATTCTCGAGTGTTATCTCCAATTGATCGTCAACAAGGGTCATTTGGATGAGAGACGTACAAATCCAAACTCATCTACTTCAGGACAAGTATCGATTGCTACGTCAAGTGGTTCAGTTAGTATTCAGATGGAAACACTAGTTATTTGATCTCAGTTATTCATTTATTCAGAATATGTTGTTGGCATTGTTTTTGCTTCTTCTTGTTCAAATGCAACCTCAAAGTATGACTAGCTCTTCAGAAAAACTGAGAGCAATTAACACAGCTAGTAGGTTTTCTGTACTAGTAGAATAGCCCTTTGTAGGTTTTCTGCACATACACACATTTTTGTTTGTATTGTTTGTTCATTTCAGATTTTGGCTCTGCGGCAAGCATTGAGACACTGCTTGCTGCTGCTGAAAGTAGTGAAACGTCTATAGAGACCCCGCCATCAGATATTCAGGATAAGATCTAATTAATTATCAATAATTTATCAGCTGCCAATACTGACACTAAAGCAAAAGAATGCAAAGAGATTCTAGATGAACAATACTATGCCTGGTTTGCACAGTATTTAGTTATGAAAAGGTGAGAGACTATACGACATTTCCGTTTCATGGAGATTATTTGTAAGCAACAAGTAGACATTTCATCTTCTGAATGTGTTAATGATCATGATGACAGAGCGAGCATGGAACCTAATTTTCACATGCTGTATATTGATTTCGTTGAAAAAATTAACTCAAAGCATCTCAACAAAGAGTTGGTCGAAGCAAGTTATCAAAATTGCAAGGTATTTTCTTCTAGCTTTTCATTGGTGCACTTAAAGATGCAACTTGTTCATCTAAGTCTCCTCTTAAGAAAGTATTATGTAACGCGGCAATGCAACAAGTTCTTCTAACGTCTCATCTTATAAAGTCCAGCGATAAAGAGCGTAAATTGCTAAAGAATCTTGGTGGCTGGATAGGGAAGATCACAATTGGTAAAAATCAAGTCCTAAGGGCTAAACATATTGATCCAAAATCTTTAATTATGGAGGTAGATCTTCAGCTTAACTGTTTTAGTATATATTCTGCATCACTTAAGTACGGTAGTCGGTATATAACTAGTTTTACTTATTAATCCTATAGACGTATAGAAAGGGTCTAATGATTGGAGTGATTCCATTTACCTCTAAGGTATGCAACTTATTTGGTTTAGTTCAATTTTGTAGTTGTTTTACCTCGCACGAAGTTGTATAATCAAGGTTGAGCCCTTTCTTAATACACTCTCTCAAAATAATTTTCATTCCAAGCTCAAACTCAATCAACACAAATGAAAATATTGAATAGAGTACAGCAATAGGTTTTTTCACATGAGAATTGCTTTTGAAAATATAACTGTTGGGATAGTTAAATGGTTTGGATAATTTAGTTAAACTTAATCCACATCAATACACACAATCAATGAATGTGATCACAAATCACAATCTACTTTTGCTTGCCATCGAACCTTTGTAAGGTCGCCTAAACTATTTTTTTCTATTTTCCCCTAACAAAAACACTATGACCTTTCGCGGCCACAATTAAGATGTAGATATCAAGATCTTTTGCAATACACAGGCTATGAATTCAGATGCCACTTTAATGCCAATGGTCACACCAGATATACGTAAGGGTGGCAAATAAATCTCGACTAAACACAGTAATCCATCATTTTCCTTATAATGACCATTTATAAAAGAGATATAACATAATATTTCAGTTGAGGAACAAAAGAAAACATTATCTCTTCTTAACCAAACAAACGTCACTAGACTAGGAATACCAACTGCTCTTACTCCTTACGGACGAGGTAGAGCTTACCAACGACATGAAGTACAGCAACAAAAGCAATGAAGCCGATGCTCATGACAAGAACGACATTTGGAGAGATCTTCAATCCAGGTGCATCATCCGTGTAGAATTGGAGCATGTTCCCTGCAGTCCCACCTGATGCCCCTCCAGTTCCTCCACCACCAGTCCTTCTCCTTCGTAAGTTGGCTGCAGCTGCTGCTGCACTTCCTCTTTGTGGAGCTCCTCCATTCAAAGCCATTCTGTGTACCAAAAAGAGTAAATTTTATGGATCAAATATCAGGCAGAAAATCCAACTTGGGGGGTGTTTGTTTAAGCTTATATGTGGGCTTATTAGCTTATTTGATTTCGGCTTATATTTCATAAGCCCCAATTTTTCGGCTTATTTTGAGACTTACCCTTATACTAGTATAAGCCCACAGGTCTAAAAATAAGCCAGAAAATTGGGACTTATGAAATATAAGCCAAAAACCAAATAAGCTAATAAGCCCAGATATAAGCTTAAACAAACACCCCCTTATAGTAAAGCTAGGCATAGATCTATTTGAAGAGATTAAAAATAAATCAACAGACCTGTCCCCCCTATTATTAATAGATCTGTATAACGAAATTATTAAAACTAACCTTTAGTTGAAGAGATTAATTGTTGAGAAACAGCTGCTTTGTGTTTGAAGATCTGATATTTTTGAGACAAGAAAGAATGAATATTTGTCAACTATAAAAGGTTTACTTTTTGTTGAGAGTTGCCACATCAATTGAGCCAATCAAAGGTTGCCATGTAGGATTATTTGAGTGTTTTTTTGAAATAGGTGGTTATGGGCTTTTACTTTGTTGAAATGTAAACTTTTTTTTTTGGCTGTGTGTATCATTCGGCCCAAACAAGTAGGGGTAATACCGTAATACCCACATAAAGTGAAAACCGAAACTGAATCGAACCGAAAAAAGCTGAACTAAAATTGTAATCGAACTAAATTTGTCAAAATCGAATCGAACAGAACTAAATATTCAGTTTTCGATTTGAATATGAGTTTGACAAAATGAAAGCCGAACAGAACTGAAAATCGAAAACCGAATTCACATAAATATATATATTTTTCATATATTTATATAAAAAAATATTGAAACTCTTTCATAGTATAAATTTAACATTTTTTAAGGTTGAATTTTTTTTATTTTTTTTTTGCTAAAAATCTATATAATTAAAATTATATAATTCGGGTTATTCGATTGAGTTATCGGTTATTTAGTTCGGTTTCCAGTTATTCGGTTCGGTTTAATCTGATTTGAATTTGATTTGGTTCGGTTTTTCGTTTTACCCAAAAAAAACTTTAACCAAACTAACTGAATTGAATAAACCGAACAACCCGGTAATCGACCCGTTGGTTTAAAAATGCGTTTTGCGATCCGATGCGCTAAGGGTCGCAAAGTCCATTGCGTGATGCATGATGCAAATGCGAGCGCAATTTGGACGCATTGCGTTTAGTATTTAGAAAAGTACGAAAATTATTTATGCATAATATATTCTACCAAGTACCAAGTAAATTCAATAAACATACGATATAAGTTACTACCATATTGAAATTAGGCCAATGATTCATTAGTAAAATAAATAAGTCGAAAGCAAAGCTTGGTGTAAAACACTTAACAAAACACAAGATACTATATTTTCATTATTTTGTTTGTTTTGTACGTCTTTTAACAAGTTCTATCTTTAAAATCACATTTAAATATTTGGATCTCATTTATATGGTTTATTTTTGACAAAAATGACTCAAATTCTAGATTGCGACAATTGCGACCGTTGCTAACATTACACAAATGCGGTAAATTGCGGTCTAATGCGAACGCATTATGGGATGGCCTTGCATTAGGCACCATAATGCGAAATTTCAAATGCAACGCAATGATGCGTGCAATTTGCGCAATGATGCGCGCATTTTTAAACCAAGATCGACCCGATGAACACCCTTACAAACAAGTTCCATGATATCTTGACTAGACTATTTCCAAAGTCAAAGGCTTGGTATCCTTGAAGAACCTAGTCAGGAAAACTTCTTTTCCTCACTAGTTTATTGTGTCTTATTTAAACAACGACCATGTTATATATTTCATTTCATTCAATTTCATCTCTGTGTAGCATTATCATTTGTTGTAGATTTTTTTTCTTTCATTTACTCACCGTAAAATTGTTGTGATACTTTTTCTCTCCGGCACATCTGAAATTAATTTATCCTCATTTTAATATAATGAAAAACACACACAATAGCATGAAAAGAGTTTTTCAACCATCAAAAATAAAGATTATGTATTCGATTTTTTATCATGTAGATAATCGCGGGATGGAATGAACTTTAAGAATGCAATAAACCGTCAGGTGCCGTTTGGTTTGCTAGTTGGAATCACTATAGGTATGGGATTGATAAGATGATGGAATCGGTATAAGTATGATAGATCAAAAAGTGTTGTTTTGTTAATAAACTTGGGTTTCAATTATATCTAAATTAAAAATAAATAAAATAAATAATCATGTTTTATCTCTTTTGTTTTTTTATGTCAACATTAAAATTTCACATAGTTGATTGTGACGTTTGATTGAAGATTAATAAAAAAAATATTTTAAATAACGCAAAGTGGATGAACTATTAAATAAATGGGGCCAGCAAGTGGGACACCCATGTATGGATTTTTCATTCTTACCTAGTGAGTCTAGTATGACACAAGCACAATTATTTGGTATCCTCATTGTCATAGGTGTATATCAAATAGATACAATGATTGTCATTGTCATTCATCCATTCCCATAGGTGTGTACCAAACATATACTCAGATTAGAACCACATGCTCGTGCTTAAAGTACATGACATAATATCATATTTTGCACTACCCATCATGAACTTAGAGGTGCTAGTAAAAATAACAAGTATCACTTGCTTACTTTACTTCATGTAAAGCGGTAATTAATAAATATGTTGTTTATAAAGGTAACAAGGCATAATGATTTATTAAAGGGTGGTTATATCCATATTACCAAAGTAAGATATAGTTCGTACAAAATGCTTTAGGTGCTGTTTGGTTTGTAGATGGGTTTAGATTATAATTTGGGATTTAAATGTAAAGTTGTATATTAGGATTAGGATTTGGATTTGAGTAGGTAAGAGAACAAATTACATTTAATTAAAAGTATTATTTTTAATTGATAGTGGTAGATTAAAATAAATATTTGTTATTTTAATATATAGATTTATGTGTTAAAAATTAATATTTATTTATATAGTTAAGAGATAGATAGAGAGAAATGTATATATGGGACCCATTAAAAATCAAAAGCCACGAATTCCCACCTATTGGGTAAGTATTTCTCTATCTTTTACTATTTGGGACTCAATACCATATTTAATGCCAAGCAAAGGGTACCAAACATCTAATATGAGTCCAAAACCTAATCCCCTGAGAAATTCACTCCATTTCTCAAGCCTTTGTTCAGGGATAACAAAAACTTGGATGAAAATATGAGCAGAAGGTTTGTCATGCTTGAGTCAGGTATCACCAAGAAGGTTGATCAAAAGTGGGAAGGCACCACCAACCAACTCAAGCAAACAAACAAGATTCTCCTCGACTTGCTAAGATTGTTTGAAACAACTCTAAGTAGATCTATGTCACTACCTTTTGATTTCAAATCCATCATTGAAGCCGTTGGTTGCACCAGTGATGAAATGGCAAAATTGATTGATATTCTGAGATACTTCATGCATACCTTTCAACAAAAGCAAGCATCCACATCTACTGAAGTCAAGAAGCTGGTTAATCAAATGACTGACTTCCTGACCACCTTCAAGCCAATAGAAAATCATCCCATTGTTCCTGCTGAGAGGGAGAAAATGTCAAAAGATCAGGATCCTTACAAACTTAAAACCAAATCAACATCCCCATGAAGATTCATAGCTCTCCTCTGACGATGTCAATCATTCAACATCTGATGGGGAGCCTGAACTTGAAAAAGAACTAGCTTTGTTCTTTGTGGGATAAGCTGACAAACCAACTGTTGACGAAGAACCTGATGCAAAGAAATTGAAACTGAACATTCTACTCCCACCACCTATCTTTGAAATGCCAACTCATATCCAATCTATATTTTCACCTGCTGGTATAAGTGATGAATAATTCACTTATTAGCATCTGTTTCAGTCTAGTATGTCAAGGGATTCAACTACTGAACGTCGATTACTAACACCAAGCCCTGCTCAAGAAAATACTGACAAAGGGAAAAAGGTAATAGATGAAGGAAATAAAATGAAAGAATTAGTCCCTCTCATGGAAGAAGCTGGATCCAATCCATATATACCTAAATTCCCTGGTATGAGAATAACTATTAATGAGGCATTGGAAATAATGGAGGCATAAAAGAGATTCGCTGACAATTAGCAGCTGAGAAAGCTATTGAGGAAGCTCTGGATAAACTCAAAATCTCTTAGCTTGTTGAACAGAAAAGGGAGATGAGAAGTATGAAGCTAAAAGAGTTGCTAAACTTGAAATGTTCATAAGGGATTATGAGAAAGCCATGAACTTCAGGTACAGGAAAGAAACTATCATTGGCATCAAATACAAGATTGAACCCAATAGAACAGTGGCCATAGAATTAACCAGAAATCATGAACTCAGTAACTTTGATATTGTTTCCAACTTATCTCCGAAGTATCTGGGGTTGACAAAATTGAGAGAGGTTCATGATGTGGCCAGAAAATTGAAGTTAAAAGCTGCTAGTGAACTTAAGAATAATCTGGCCAACAAGTTCAAATGGGTCAGAGACTCAGCTGACAGACCTAGGTCTTCCTCATCCACCTGAACTAAATCAGCTTGATTTACCAGCTCCCAGAAAAAGGAATCCAATTTGGAAGAAAATAAAGAGGTTCGAGTTCAATCCAACATTGGTCACTGTAGAACCAAATATGGATGGCATGCACAAAAATCTCTTACCACCTAAGGGAGTTACAGGGACAGATGGCTAGATCATTGAAAAACCATAGGCTGGGGTGTTCTTCACAAACAAGTTCAATAAGCTATGCTTTTAGAGGCAAAGTGAGTTCAATATAGCATCCAGAATTCAGTTGATCAGACTCAAGCAAAATTTAAAGATTGACTCAGTGTTTGCACAAGAGTTTGTAGGGGTATTGCATTGGGAGATACAGGTCAAGGATGATAAAGAATAAGCAGATAGACAAGTTAAGGAGTTAGAAGTTTGAATGTTTTAAAATCATCTATGCAACTTCCTAATGAAATAATCCTTTTTTTATCTAGTCTCTATCAACTATGTGTAAGAAGAAGTTGTGTGCTCACTTACAATAATTTAGACTAGCATAATTTATATCCAAATATGGGGAGATTGTTAGGCCAATTCAGTGCCTATTGGTCTCTCACTAGGATTTGAACATAAATTAGTCTAAGGTGTTGTTTGGTGTATGGGTGTAGCATTCAAGGAATGGAGTCACTCTTTTACTTCATTGTTTGGTATAGATAGAATTCAAAATTAGAAATCATTCGAATAAAATGATTCCTTATAAGAAAGGTTGCATTCTTTTTATTCCCTTTGACACATTTTCAACGTGTCTTTCTTTTTAGGCCCACATCCTCACATGCAAAAAGTTATTTACATATTATAGTTATATAATATTATTTCTATTGTGACAATCCGATGACTTTTCTCCTATATTACTATTTTTCTATTATTTTTTTCTATTCTTTATTAAATATTATTATTAAATTTTAATTCCTAGTTTGTATCAAACTTTGTAAATAAACAATGTTTTTAACAATCACATTGTTTCTCTCTTCTATCTTACTTTCAAACCAATCCCAAATCCTAATCATATCCCATCTACAAACCAAACAGGCCCTAAGTAAAGAAGACTCTCTGATAATGATATTAGAGAGAAACTCAAGAAGACTCGCTGATAATGAAATCAACGACCAACTTCAGCAAAGTTCAAGTCATATACATCGTCAAGGAAGTCGAAGATTACCTTAAGACCTACTTACTAGCTGGTACGGGTCCGCTAGTATGTAGAAGGAACTTATGCTGGGGTTATTATACAAAGATGTCACTAAAGTTTGTGTGAAATTTGTCCTAATGTAATAAACTTTCAAAGTTGTCATCCAGGTTACTAAACTATAAAAAGCAAACACGTCTATAATTTCAGTGATTTTTATGTTTATTTTTTTGGTATGTTAAGTAACATAAATGTTATGTCTTTAAAAGTTCAGTAACCTGGAGGACAAACTTTCATAAGGTAGTAACCTGGATGACAACTTTCATAAGTTTAGTAACCTGGGTGACAACTTTGAAACTTTATTACCTTAGGACAAATTTTACGCAAACTTTAGTGACATCTTTGTATAATAACCCGCTTATGCTGAAGGATAAAGGTTCATTAGGGATCGACAATACCCTGATGAACCTCTCAGCTCTCTGACTACTAACAGAGCATAGCTCTTAGTCCTTGGTGTTTAAGCGTGACTTTTCAAAGATGCAAATGAGTGAGACAAAGTGTATTTGGTGAAAAGTCAAACAATGTATGAGTTGGTGAAAAGTAATGAATAGTTGGTAGAACTGTTCACTAAAGTAAGCTTGGCGGGTTTCCCAGAATAAATGCATTAAATGGAAGATGTACTTTATTGTATTTATTACATAGGATGCTTGACACGTATTTACCTAACCCCACTAAGCGACTACCTCGTACTAGTATAAAAGGGAATATTGGTCGAAAGTAAATGCTTGTCGCTTTACATTCTTATTGTTGAATTTATCGAAGAGCATTTACCCTTTTGTTGAACTTATAGCGAGCCTATGACCTATCATAGACTCATAAGTTCACTAGTAAACTTAGAATCCTAAGTTTGCTTGTTTAGAGAGCTGAGTTATACATTGTCATTCAAGAAAGTATTTTCCGCACAACACTTTGTAATTCTTTGATTTATATCAATAAAAAGTTATACATTGAAAAGTTAAAATTGTGTGTTGTACTTAAACTATTTTAATACTTGTTTATAAAAATGATATTGTTTGGGACAAACAACACATACTTTATCGATCAGAAAAGGAGCAATCCATAATAAGAAATACAGAAAATATTGAAAGAACCTTATTCACCTTTAGCTCAATTAAGAAAAATTTTCAACCAGAAAATCATACCCAACAATTTACCACACCAAGAACCCTAAATTTCAAAACCCACAAAATTAAACACAATTAAAGCCAAACCCATCAAATTCCAACTTAATTAAACCCCAATTTCAATACCCAGATTCCAATTTAACCAAATCCTGACACCAAAAAACCCCCAATTCAATATTTGAAAATAAATAAATAACCTTTTTCTTCCATCCTGTGGGTGTATGCAAAAGAGAATGACATCTTCAATATTCCACAAATATTTTGAAACTTTACAACACAATGAAAACTATTGGCCACACACGTGCAATTTAAAGTGTAAAGCCAAATTTATTGTTGTAGATAAAGAGACCATGTTATTTTCTTGTAGATGAAGAACCGATCGGATTTAAAGTGAAATTTTTGTCTGTTATTTTCGTTATCCAGTGTCACAATAGAGATGGGATGAAGATAGTGGAGTCTAGATGGAGTATGAAAAAGATAGTGGAGTCTAGATAGAGTATGAAAAAGACGAATAGAGTTTAGATGGAAGTTGGTAGGAAAACAAATTAAGGGAAAACCAAGGGGCTTGTGAATAGTGCCTCCTCTCACATACCCCTTATTTTTAAATAAAATTTTTACCACAAATGTAAAATAGTATAATATCATGAGTTTATGAGAAATATGAATATTAATATTGCTTTTTATTTAATTTGAGCTGGATTGAGATAAATAGTTAACGAGTATTATATTTCATGAAATGTCCACAATATTAACAATCTTAAAATACTTCTTGAGTCGTCATATAATTAGACAACGACTACAATACCTCGCTGGTGTTATATAGCCACCAACTACAATAAGTTTTTTTTCTCCTTATATCGCCGCATAACACCGACATTCAACTAGTACTTACAAATGTGTGCACGTGTGAGACATCTTGTACTTGTCTGATGAACCAATATGTGTGGTTTAGACGCGTTATGTGCCATTATCATGCGTGGTGGTGTGCTTTTGTTCTCAATCTGTTAATACAAATAATGTCAAAAATGTTATTTATATCTTTCGACCTCTATACGTTTTGATAATCACAAAATGTAAAAGCACGTTAGGTAAAAATATACATAAACAAGTTATTAGTCGTAAAAAATACATTTCGACACAATATCACTTAAGGTATGAATAAACAATATATCAAACTAGTTAAGTCATCAAAGAAATATTTTTGTTCTTAAACCTCACATTTTTATAAATGTGGCAAAACTTTTTTACAAAATTAAAATTACACAAATTATTTTTGTATTTATAAAGAATTGTTTTAATAAGAATATATATTCAAAATATGGTTTTCCTTCTAAAAAAGATCCTGCCCCCACCAGAAAAATATTTTACCACAACAGGACAAAAATAGGAGCGTCTTACTAGGACGGTCCCTTATAGGGGTGACGGTCCTAGATATATATAGGACCGCCCACGCTCCTTCTCTAGCCTATAAGTACTAGACCATATTCAACTGATTCTTCAACCCTCTTTAGCACAAATCTTTCAGTTTTCTTTCATTATCTTCTTTGATCACATTAACTTAATGTTATTCATTTATAAGTTGTTAATACAAATATCGCCTAAAAACGTTATTTATATTTTACGATCTTTGCTAAGTTTTGTTAACGACAAAGTGTAAACTTTAGTTTTTAAGTAAAACATAATTTGAGTTTAAAGACTTACATAATTAGACATTTGCTACATTTACATTTCATATATAACACAACATTTTTATATTTCTTAAAATAGAAATGTCACATCCCATTTATGGCAAGTTTGAGTCAAACACATCAATATGCATTTAAGGAAAGATTGTGTGTTTGACTCACCATAAGTTTTCTTACACAAATATGTGTTTGACTAGAAATAAGTTGATGTGACTTTGGTTGGTTTGGAATGATTTATTGCAAAACTTACTGTCAGCCTAGCGGAACCTTGAAGGTACACGGGCGGAACCCATCTGAGGGTTCCGCCGTATCCGCCAGAGCTGCTGGAAGTCTTGCTATAAATACTTAGCCATTTGTTAGATTTTTCCTTTATCACTTCTCATTATATTTTACACATACATCATTTATCTAACCCATTAACATTGTCATTTGTGTGAAGTTCTCTTGTAGCAAAGAAGTTTACAAGTTCATATAAAAGTTACAAGTACTCAACACAACGTTGCAAGACTTGTTAGCTTAACATTGTATAGACTTCGTATAGTTTATACTTCATTTGATTGTGTATATTCAAGTTGTGATCGGTTAGTATTTTATGCCTTAAAATACATAGTGTGACGGGAGTTGTTGTACCCTTGTAAAAGTGGTTGTACCCTTGTAAAAGAACTTGACATCTAGCTTAGTGTCGGTAATCGTGTAAGCGACGTGTAAGGTTTTCTTCGCCGGTGAAAGGAGCTTGTTGACTAGTGAAAGAAACTCTCGAGTTGGATACTCGGGGCGTGGACGTAGGGCAAGGAAAAAGAGTCCTTGTAGTCGAACCACGATAAATACTCGTGTTGTGGTTTGATCGTTTCTTTTTTTATATTTGCATATTATATATTGTCTTTGAGTTTATATCCTTGTTTAAACGGAAAGTTTCAAAAGATAATTAAATGAAAAACCGGTAAAACTATTCAACCCCCCTTCTAGTTTTCCACAATTGGCATCAAGAGCTACGTTACTCAAGCTTTTAAAATATATTGTGTTTTAACTTGAAACGATCCATGGATTTTGAAAATTACAAAGAAGGGCAATCTTTGCAAAGACCACCACTTTTTGAAGCAAATGGTTTTATATATTGGAAAACCGATTTGAAACTTACGTGAAATCTAAAGATATAGATTTATGGTATATAATCATTGATGGTGATAGTGTAGCTATGAATAGTAAAGATGAAGATCAAAAGAAATTGATTGCTAAAAATAATGAAGCTAAAATGATGCTTTACAATGCTTTGCCTAAGAAAGAATATGAATGAGTATTTATGTGTAAAACTGCCAAAGAAATTTGGCAATCTTTAATAATCACTCATCAAGGAAACTCACAAGTTAAGGATAACAAAATTGATCTTCTCATTCAACAATATGAACAATTTGTTATTCCCGAAGATGAAAGTATTGATAGTGCATTTGCTAGGTTTAACACTATTATTACTTCACTTAAAGCACTTGATGAATCTTTTTGTAGCAAGAATTTTGTCAGGAAATTCCTTAGAGCACTCCATCCGAAGTGGAGAGCAAAAGTGACGGCAATTGAAGAATCCAAGGATCTTTCAAGCATGTCACTTGACGAGCTAATTGGAAACCTCAAAGTTCATGAAATGGTAATGGAAAAAGATTCGGAAATAGTTAAAGGCAAGAAAGAAAAGGTTAAGTCCATTGCCTTGAAAGCTAGAGTCCAATCAAGTGATGATGAAGAATCTAGTTCGGATAGTGATGATGAAGAATATGCCATGGCCGTTAGAGACTTCAAGAAGTTCTTTCGTAGACGAGGGAAGTTTGTAAGGCAACCTAAAGATGACAAGAAAACCTTCCGAAAAGATCGTGATGATAAGAAAGGAAAGGTTGAAAGGAAATGCTTTAGGTGTGGAGACACAAGTCATCTCATAGGAGAATGTCCAAAACCACCCAAAAGCAAGTCTCAACAAGCTTTTGTAAGTGGTGCTTGGAGTGACTATGAAGAAGATAATGATGAGCCAAATAATGATGAAATTGCTCTCATGGCTCATGACTCAAATGAGGTACTCTCCGACTCATCTTATTCTTCTATTGATGATGACACCTTACAAAAAGAATATAACAAACTTTGTGAACTAAGCTTAAAAATCATAAACAAAAATAAATTTTTGAAAACTAAAAAGGAGTTTTTAGAAAATGAAGTTTATGAGTTAAAAGAAAAAGCTAAGAGATTAGAAAAAAGTAAAGATATTGACACATCGTGTAAATCATGTGAAGAGCTTAAACTCGAAATTGAGAAACTTAGAATTACTCAAGATAATCTAATAAAACAAACCACAAAGTTTAAGAAGTTTGATAAAAGTATTTCTTGTGCGGATGAAATTATGAAACTTCAAAAATCACCATTCGATAAAACAAGACTAGGTTTCATGAAACTAGAAACTTCGAAGAGTCAAACGAAACAAGAAAAGAAAGCACAAGAAACTAACAAAATTGCTACAGCAGCCCGTGGAAAAGACGGAACCCAAAATAGGGTTCCGCCCGTTGAACCCAAAGGTTCCGCCGGGTCTGCAGCAGCAATGACAGCTTCCACGTTGGATTGTTCAAAATTTGTTAAAGTCACATATAAAAATGAAACAAAACCTGCTGTTAAAACTGGAGTAGGACTTAGTAAAAACGAATTTAGAACTAAAACTACTCAACCAAGACCTAAGACTCCTATTCCCAAACGCCCCTTTCCAAAGAGTAACTACAACACACGACCAAACTACTAACATGTTTGGAACCAAAACACTCCTGGACATTACCAAACTCCAAATTACATGTCATGGAACCCTTATGTTCTATTTTCATACTTGGATCAAGTTAATGGTATGTTTAACCAAAATGGACCCATGAGAAATTGGGGACCAAATGCTTGAATGTTTTTCATAAAATAGGTGTGCCTTAAAGTATGTTTGGAACCGGATGAATGGATTAAAGATAGCGGCTGTTCAAGGCACGTGACGGGTAACAAAAGCCTCTTCTCAACATATCACAAATGTGATGGAGGTAATATTACGTTTGGCAGTAATGCTAAAAGTAAAATCATCGGAAAAGGTACAATCTCTCATGACTCTCTTTTTATAGATGATGTAGCTCATGTTGATAACTTAGGTTTTAATCTCCTTAGTATTAGTCAACTTTGCCGTAATAAGTATAACGTCCTTTTTAGTGAAAATGGAAGTAAAATTCTTAAAGATGGCATAACCATAGCCAAAGGTGTTCTTAAGAACAACGTGTATGTCATGAAGATGGATCAAACATCTAGAGACAAACTTTGTCTTACTTTATTAGATGAATCTTCAACTTTATGGCATAGACGTTTAGGACACGCTAACATGAGACTTATACAAAACCTCTCCTCCAAAGACCTAGTTCGAAACTGATGCGCGTGGGATTGCTTACGCACTTTGTTTTACCTCTCAAGGGATCTCAAGAGGCTTACAATCCCCACCAGGCAGTGTACCTGACTGATGTAGTATAGTGTAGTGGCAAGTACCGGGGGATTGATCGTTCTCTCACAGGGAATAGTGTTCGTTAGGTCAAAAGCTACTCTAATTAGGTCTAGGGATGAAGGATGATTCTTTTTGTATAAGTCACTAGACTAGGAATACCAACTGCTCTTACTCCTTACGGACGAGGTAGAGCTTACCAACAACATGAAGTACAGCAACAAAAGCAATAAACCCAATGCTCATGACAAGAACGACATTTGGAGAGATCTTCAATCCAGGTGCATCATCCGTGTAGAATTGAAGCATGTTCCCTGCAGTCCCACCTGATGCCCCTCCAGTTCCACCACCAGTCCTTCTCCTTCGTAAGTTGGCTGCAGCTGCTGCTGCACTTCCTCTTTGTGGAGCTCCTCCATTCAAAGCCATTCTGTGTACCAAAAACTCAACCCATAAGAGTAAATTTTATGGATCAAACATGGTGGTGTTTGTTTAAGCTTATATGTGGGCTTATGAGCTTATTTGATTTCGGCTTATATTTCATAAGCCCCAATTTTTCGGCTTATTTTGAGACTTAGCCTTTATGCTAGTATAAGTTTATCATATCGTAATAAACTTATATAAGCCTAAAAGTCTCAAAATAAGCCAGAAAATTGGGACTTATGAAATATAAACCGAAAAACAAATAAGCTTATAAGCCACATATACGCTTAAACAAACACCCCCTCAAAAAGGATCAAGTTATAGATCTATTTGAAGAGATTAAAATCAACAGACCTGTTCCCCCTATTAATAATAGATCTGTATAACGAAATTATTAAAACTAACTAACCTTTAGTTGAAGAGATTAATTGTTGAGAAACTGCTGCTTTGTGTTTGAAGATCCGATATTTTCGAGACAAGAAAGAATGAATATTTGTCAACTATAAAAGGTTTACTTTTTGTTGAGAGTTGCCACATCAATTGAGCCAATCAAAGGTTGCCATGTAGGATTATTCAGTGTTTTGAAACAGGTGGTTATGGGCTTTACTTTGATGAAATTTAGACGTTTTTTTGCTTTGTGTATCATTCGGCCCAAACAAGTAGAGGTAATACCCACGTAAACTGAAAACCGAGATTGAACCGAATCGAAAAAAACTGAACTGAAATTGTAATCGAACTAAATTTATCAAAATCAAATCAAACAGAACTAAATATTCGATTTTCGATTTGGATATGAGTTTGACAAAATGAAAACAGAACAGAACTGAAAATCGAAAACCGAATTCACATAAATATATATATTTTTCATATATTTATATAGAAAAATATTGAAACTCTTTCATAGTATAAATTTAACAATTTTTAAGGTTGAATTTTTTATTTTATTTTTTTGTTTTGCTAAAAATCTATATAATTACAAGGATATATAGTCAGATCATTGAAAAACTAGAGGCTGGGGTGTTCTTCACAAACAAGTTCAATAAGCTATGCTTTCAGAGGCACAGTGAGTCCAATCTAGCATCCACAATTCAGTTGACCAGACTCAAGCAAGATTTAAAGATTGACTCAGTGTTTGCACAAGAGTTTGTAGGGGTATTGCATTAGAGATACAGGTCAGGTATGATAAAAAAAGAAGTAGGTAGAAAAGTTAGGGAGTTAGAAGTTTGAATGTTTTAAAATCATCTATGCAACTTCCTAATAAAATTATCCTTTTTATCTAGTCTCTATCAATTATGTGTAAGAAGAAGTTGTATGCTCACTTACAATAATTTAGACTTGACATAATTTATATCCAAATATGGGGAGATTGTTAGTCCAATTTAGTGCCTAATGGTATCTGACTAGGATTTGAACATAAATTAGTCTAAGGTGTTGTTTGGTGTATGGGTGTAGCATTCAAGGAATGGAGTCACTCTTTTACTTCATTGTTTAGTATAGATAAAATTCAAAATTAGAAATCATTCGAATTAAATGATTCCTTATAAGAAAGGTTGAATTCTTTCATTCCCTTTTGACACATTTTCAACATTTCTTTCTTTTTAGGCCCACATGATCATTTGCAAAAAGTTATTCACATATTATAGTTATATAATGTTATTTTTATTGTGACTAACCGATGACTTTTCTCCTATGTCACTTTGTTTCTATTATTTTTGTCTAATTCTTTATTGAATATTATTATTAATTTTGATTCCTAATTTGTATCAAACTTTGTAAACAAATAATGTTTTTAACAATCACATTATTTCTCTCTCCTATCTTTCTTTCAAACCAATCCCAAATTCTAATCCCATCTACAAACCAAACAGACCCTAAGTAAAGAAGACTCTCTGGTAATGATATCAGAGAGAAACTCAAAAGGACTCTCTGATAATGAAATCAACGACCAACTTCAGCAAAGTTCAAGTCACATATATCGTCAAGGAAGCCGAATATTAGTTTAAGACGTACTCACTAGCTGGTACGGGTCAGCAAGTATGTAGAAGGAACTTATGCTGAAGGATAAAGGTTCATTAGGGATCGAAAATACCCTGATGAACCTCTCAGCTCTCTAAGTACTAACAGAGCATAGCTCTTAGTCCTTGGTGTTTAGGCGGGACTTTTCAAAGATGCAAATGAGTGAGATAAAGTGCATTTGGTGAAAAGTCAAACAATGTATGAGTTGGTGAAAAGTAATGAATAGTTGGCAGAACTGTTCACAAAAGTATGCTTGAAGGGTTTCCCAGAATACATGCATTAAATGGAATATGTACTTTATTGTATTTAGTCCATAGGATGCTTGACACGTATTTACCTAACCCCACTAAGTGACTACCTAGTACTAGTATAAAAGGGAATGTTGGTCAAAAGTAAATGTTTGTCGCTTCACATTCTTATTATTGAATTTATCGAAGTGCATTTACCCTTTTGTTGAACTTATAGCGAGCCTGATGAGTCTCGTATTATACATATTTATACCCCCGATATTATGTGAATTATATGATAAATAACCTTATTATTAGGACTTTTGGTACTTAAAATGAGAATGTATGTGCAGGATAAAGGTTTGGAGGAAAGTAACGAGAAACGCACAAAAAGGATGACTTTGTGAACAAATAAGGAAAAGACATAGTTTGGACTAAAGCACACCGATCATAAGTAAAAAGAGTGCCGCTTACGGGTATCTTTGGTCAACTATATATCTACGAGTCAAACATGAAGTGCGCCGGTTATATATTACATAAGTGCCGGTTACGTGAAATGAAGCTCGCCGGTTTTATACCAAATGCGCGGTGTACTTCACATGGCAGTTATATTTTCTACATTAATGAGCTACTTCAATGATGAGGCCGATCACTTGCTTGTCATAACTCGTCAGGGACATGCTAGGGTTTCATTTCAACTATAAATAGAGGCTCAAATCATGGTTCTAAACACACCTTAACCAAGAAACATAACTTGATCTTTAGAAGCAGTTTAGTAGTGGTTTTGCACCAAAACCACTAGCTAAGAAGTTGAAGTTCGTAGAAACGCCTGGAGAAACACTTTGGAGCAAGAGTAACTTTGGTATAAACTCGTTGTTATGATGAAATTACTTGTTTACATGTTTTACTTTATTATAAATATGGAGTAGTAACTTTATGTTTATTTGAGGCACTTCTGCCATGATTATTATGAGAATTATATCATGAATATTGAATCGATAAAATATGCATTTGATATGTCATTGTTTAGTCTCTTATCATTTGTCTTGATTGACCATTGTGATTGCTTGAAGGTCGAAAGATTCAATCATATTGGTTATATTATGATTTGTCTGTCTATAACAAATCATTGCTATGCTTGTGAGAATTGCTTAGTAAAACAAATGATAACCTTGACTATGACACGTTTAAGGGCTAGTCTCATGTCTAACGGCTTGACTAGAGGAAATGCATACTTGATACTTCAAACTTGGACCACACTTTATGCACTTTATGTATCTAGGATCAAAGGCCGAAAGGAGATTCTTTTATATAGAGTAGATATACTAGTTTACATGATTAACCATCACGGTTTACTTCTATGCTTTGTCCTTGTAACTTCTGTGATACTACTTCTTATGATTCTCATGTGCTCAGCCTTGAATGAACATACTTTTGAATCATTTGGGAAAAACCATACAAAAATCTTAAATCCAACAAAACCGGTTTTAGTAATAAGTGACAATCATTGGAATCTAATTTGGTTATCTTTAGCTAACAATAGGAACAATTACCTCTCTTGGGACAACCTGGTCTTACCTCAAACCTTTACTATACATGGGGGTTATACTTTTACCCGTGTGTTTTGAGTATTAAGGAATCGGTAAAATTATTCTTATAAATTTAAAGCTTTCGAAACACATCAAAGTTTTTGGCGCCGCTGCCGGGGAGGCTAGTTTGATTTATATTGTTAGTTTTGCAAAAGAAAATTTTACTTGATACAAAGAATTCTTGCTAGAATTTGGAAATATTTCGTTTCTGAGACAAAAAGAATGCCGGTTTTTCAGACAAAAACCGCCGAACTTATGATACAGTAAAAGGATAGTTGGATTTGATTTCAAAAAACCCCAAAAACAATCTTGTAAAATGCTTTTTCCAGATTTTGAGAACATAGGACTTGTGTTTCTTTTGTTTTTACTATCTGAATTATTGCATGAGTATAAAATGCACATTAAAATAAAAAATATAAAAATATTTTGCTTTTGCTTTTTAATTGTTTGCTTGCAAATGTTATATTGGATTGCTCTTATGAATGAGATGATAATTGCAATATGTTTTCAACTATTATCTGAGTTTATGAATGATTATATCTCTTATGAAGAACTGTTAAAACCGAGAAACACGCCGGTTTTGTACTTAAGACCGCCGTACTTCTAGGGAACTTCAAATAAAACGGCTAGAAAGTCACGTAACCGCCGTACTTTTATTCAAATACGCCGAACTTTTCTGCAAAAATCTTTACAGAAGGCTTGTTTCTTTTCTATGATGAGTAAACAAATGCATATCTTGACATATATGATTTATATGAGACTTTGAGTATGATTATGTGCTTATAACTTATTTGACTAACATATTAATGTTTCATTTGATGTTTGTGCACATTTTAGCTATGTTAGCCATGGATCACAACAATAGGCTAGGAAAGAGGTTAGAATTGGGGAATAGCTGTGGATGGCTAGATGAGTCAGAAAGTATTGGGGAAAACAATATTTCAGAATCATACACAGTTGATAGTGGCTTGAAAATGTGCAGAGGGTACACACCTTTGGAAAAATGGACACCCCAGATTGTTGTTTGAAATTTCTTACACCTTGTTTTGTAGAGGAATTGTATGCCTATGATGTTGTTGCAGACCTTGATTACAATAGAAATTTGCTACACAAGGAATTCTCTAAAGGATTGGGAGTGCAGTGTGAGAAAAGAGAAGATGGCAGTGTGATTGTTACTAAGAAATTCTTAGTAAGTTTGAAAGAAGAGTTGGTCCTGGTAGAATTCTATGTTAATCCTAATGAAAACGAGTGGGAACCTAATGTAATTCTTGGGATACCTTTCCTAAGATTGGCTAGAAGTATTGTGGACTTTGCTAATGGTTTACTAACCATTTGGCCTGATGCAACTATGATAGACAGTGATTTGCAGAACCTAGATGAGTTGCTTGCTGGAATTTGTGAAGATGATTTGCCACCACTCCCCAACAATGAAAATACACTCACCTTAGAAGCACCTGAGTTTGTATGCAAGATGGGAAAAAGTAAGAGATTGAAAAACAAACCCCAACCAATTTACAAAATGAAGTATGGAGATGAAAGACCTTCATTAACCATAAACCGACCCATAACTAGGGAGGAACTTACTAAGGAGGAAATGGAGGCTGATGTGTATGCTAGGATCATGTTGTTGAATGAAAAGAGACCAATTATTGAGACCTTGAAACATGCAGACAAGCGTAAAAAGATTTTAGATAGTATTCTCATGGATAGACTTAAGATAGATGGAGAAGTAGAAGATGAGAATGAAGAAGAGGCTGCAACACATGTGGTTAGAGGGCATAAAGTACTTAGGGAACTTGATGATCCAGGATGCTTTATGTTTCCAATACGTTTGGAAGGTGACTTAACTTACTATGCCTTGGCTGATACAGGTTCAAACATCAATATGATGCCTTACAAAATTTATGAGTTGCTTGAAAGAGGGAAAGTCAAACCAAAGATTGATAAGATTAGGATGCTTGATATGTCTCAAGCTGAAACAATGGGGAGATTTCTAGATGTTCTATGTCAAGTTAGCACACACACCATCTTAGCTAACTTTTTGCTACTTGATGTTCCTATTGACAAGAATGTGCCAATTGTTGTTGGAAGAAGTTTCATCCATACTTTAGGGTCAATACTTGATACTAGAAAGAAAAGGTTGACAACTTTTGATGGGGTGGTTCACCACCATTTTGAAACTGCAAAGATTAAAAGGAATAAGGATGATGATAGTGATAGTGAAGATGAGGAGGAATTCTCACCAAAAAGGGATGAAAATGGTAAGCCTATTTATAGACCTGTTCGTCCTAAGTACTATGATTATGAGGACCCCATGGAAAGAGCATTGGCTAAACAAGAATATCTCAACCCATTTAGGAATGTTTGTGTATGGAAGAAAATAACTCCTTTGCTTGGAGCACTACCATTGTCAATAAAGAATACAGATTGGACTCCAAATTATTCAGGAGGTATTACCAAAGGAGAAGGAGATAGGAAATAGCATGTCAACATTAATATTGTTGATCCATATGGCAATGGGCTTGAAAGAGGTTTTGAGACTAAGCACACCAAAAGGAAGCCATCTGGTTCCTACAAGCTGAGTGACATCATGTCACTAGAGCATTTCACTGCCTAAACACCAAAGTAACACCCAAAAATGGAGTTGAAACAATGCTCCTTTCTTAATTTTTTATTTCTATGTTATTTTGCAAAATTTTGAATAAGTTGTATCTCAAGCTTATGCTTGATGAGTATGCCTATGATAAGAGATGAATGAATAACCTTCGTGAATATTTATATGATTGCTATAGTTGTTAGTTTGATATTTACCAATTTCTAGAAGATCATGGCATACTGTAAGAAAAATTACGGAAATAGTCGCCGAACTTTTCATTAAGATCGCCGAGTTTTTAACGAGGGAAGCCTTTATAACTCAAATACTTAACATTTTGACCTTACGCGCTAAAAAGAAAAGAAACACCCAAAAACACACACAACAAAACCGACGGTTTTTCCAACAATCTAAAGATTAATTTCAAACATTTTTGAAGATCAGAACCAAAATTTCAAAACAATGAGGGTAAGTTTACACTTGTATTAATATTTTGAAAATTTTCTTAGGGTTTTAATGAACGAAAACTTAGTGTTTGCTATGATATTATGAATTTTGGATGTTTTATGTTTAATTCTATGTTGCTTTACATGATTTTAGAGTTTGCCCCTTGATTAGTTGTAAAATTATGATCACTTAAGATTTAGGATTTTTCTTTGCCCTAATGTGAACAATTGCCTATGTTAGTAGAATAATGTGATTGATTAAACGTTTGCTTATGAGTTAAGAAGGGATAATACATGTTTAAGAGTTACTAAAAATATATTTGGAAGAATTTTGACTTTGAATGCTGATGCGCGTGATGTGTCATTGCGGTTTAGCAGTATTAATGCCTACTCAAGTTTTAAATTTATATTTAGCCGACTTATCAATAACACACACACTTAACGAGCAGTGTACCCGGCCAGTATGAATATAATGGTAAGCAGAGTGTCGATCACTAAGAGTGGAACGTATTATCTAGTTAACCTAATCAGTGTTTTAATATCCTAAGTTAGTTTTACAGTCTAATCTAACGAAAGGGGGTTTCAGCCTGAGAGACTGGCACAGTTTGGTTTTATTAAACAGTAAATAAACTAATGAGCACGAATCAGCGAATAGCAAACACATACACAGATAGATAATTAGAAGCAGAAGAAGGCCTGTCTTGATAGTTAAGTAGCTTGTCACTTGTTTTATTGCTAGTTTTATATGAAGCGTATCGTAATCTATTCTCTCTCGTTGGATCTCATTATAATCGAGCGATAAAACCCTTAATGATCACTTATGTCTATCCTATTTATCCAAAGACATCAGCTAAATAGGCGAGGAACAGGTATGGCAGCCCACAGGCTCAGCTAGACACAGAAGTTATCAATTGACTAATATAAGTCACCAAAAACATCATCATATAAACTTTAATTGATGGGAAAGCAATTTTAAGGGGAGCAGTATGGTGGCCACAAGCCATCCAATCCTGATGAATTAAAGCGTACTATTACAATAAAACAAAACTACTTAATGAATTAAATACATGCAGGACCTTCTTACAGCTCTAATATCTTCGTTTGGGGTGTGTCTTGTGATGCTTGTTCGACTGAATTCGTCTCCTTAGGGTTTTGTTGCACACTAAATTCGTATATGTCTTGGGGTATTTATAGTTTCTGTCAGAGGGCACGATGCGGCGCATCACATAGGTAGATGCGGCGTATGTACTTAACTTCGTGTGGGGTCCAAGATTAATATATTCTGGAATATTCGTACACCGTCTTCAGATGCGGCGTAACTTGAATCTCTATGTGGCGCATGTCCTTCAGTGTCTTGGATTGTATCTGGTGAAGTCTTGATAGTGATACGCCGTATGTCAGAAGTATAATGCGGCGTATCTGGAGTAGAACAAGCTTGATCTTCTTCGTTGACCAAAGTTTCATAAGGGCGCATGGTAGAATTCCATGCGGCGCATTCTTCAAAGTCAGGCAATGGTCTTCGAATTCATCTAAGTATGATATTGCGGCGTATCTGTTGATAGAGATACGGCGCATCTTATGGGTTTCAGTAGACTTTTGACATCTTGCTTGTTTTGCTCCATAATTCGTCCAAAATCACCAAGTTTCACCAATTGCTTGCTTTTACCTGAGAATTATTAAAGTAAACAATTAAGTATCGATTCTCATAGATAATAATAAAATAAGTCAAATAAACAGGATAAATGATGACAATAATATGTACTTATTTGATGTCATCAAATGCATAATACTTTATGTATATGATGCTTAACTGCTATAAATTGTTCTTATATGCTTAATTGGATACCTGAGATCACTTATGAGATGTTAGAAGGCTAATAAGGATAGAATTTTGATGCCTAGACATGATGAAAATGGTTTTTGACTATAAAACAGAGCATTTGTGTGCAGAGCATAAAAACCGCCAGTCTTGAGGGCCAAGACCGCGGGACTTTTACCAACACCGCCGAACATTTTCATAATTTGGAAAATTTTGTCACGTAATCGCCGGTTTTATTCTTAAAACCGCCGCTTTTCTGGAAAAATTTGATCACAGTATACATGGAACTTGCTTAATTGATGATATTTGTGATGCCTATGTTTTCTAACAACTAATGTTGCTTGTTTGTGATTGTGTGAGTAGAACATGGATGGTGAAGGAAGCTCTAATGTTGCATCCAGAACCAGGGGAGCTCTTAAAACACCTAAGAGACAACCTGAAGAACACCCAAACCTGTAATGGAAAGGGGTAGGCAAACCAGCAAAGAAAGCTTTGAATGAGAAACTTAACAAGATTTATTTCAGAGAAATAGATGCACCCAGAATAATAAGTTGGAGAATTATGAAAGAACTTGGTTGTAATGAGTTCCTGGAAGATATGCTCCTTATGAGGGTGGTTTATGGCCATAGGATAGTCACCTCAGAGATGTGGAAAAGAGCTTTGGAGATTAGGGAACCGATTTACATGGAATGGTGCTTGGAATTTTTCAGTTCCTTGTTAGTTAAGAAGGAGATATCTGATGAAGATGTACTGACATATAAGTTTATGAGGTTTAGACTAGGAGGAGTTGAGAGATCAATCATATTGTTGGAGTTTAGTATGCTGTTAGGAATTCATTCAGACAAAGAAATGGGAGATGTGAACTTTGAAAGATTGGTATTGGAAGGAGAAAGANATGGAATGGTGCTTGGAATTTTTCAGTTCCTTGTTAGTTAAGAAGGAGATATCTGATGAAGATGTACTGACATATAAGTTTATGAGGTTTAGACTAGGAGGAGTTGAGAGATCAATCATATTGTTGGAGTTTAGTATGCTGTTAGGAATTCATTCAGACAAAGAAATGGGAGATGTGAACTTTGAAAGATTGGTATTGGAAGGAGAAAGAACAATAGGGAATTTTGATGCTGATGCATTTTGGAAGGAGATCAGTGGTGAAGATGTCAGAATTTATGGAAAAAAGAGAGTGTGGAAGATTAACAACCCCTTGTTGCAAGTACTCCACAAGATCATGGTGAAATCTATTTTTCACAGAGCACATTATGAGCAGTATGTCCTGGATGTGGATTTATGGGTGTTGTATGTGTTTGTTAGGAACCATCATTTGTCCAACCGAATTTAACTTGGTTGATAGCACAACATTTGGTTGAAGGAGTTGTTACTGCTGGTGGAACAAGGATTTGCTTTGGGCACATTGTAACAAGAATTGCAAAGAATTTAGGATTATTCAATGAAGAAGAGATCAAGTTATTATGTGGACCTGTGTTGTGTAAGCCTGTGGAGATGAGAAACTTTGGGTATCTGAGGAGTGTTGAGACTGGTAAGCTTAGGGATTTACCAGAGGTGATGGAGATTGAACCGGTGAACATATGGTGAAGAAGTGCAGGATTGAAGACCGCCGTGCTTGATTGGTTTGCACGGCGGGGTTTATGGTTTGGCAGTTTCATTTGTGACTTCTAAGGTTGGATGACCAGTCTGTTGGTCATATTTCAAAGACAATTTCAAAAACAATGTTTTAATACAATTCTATGGTCTGTAACATGGGTACCTCTGTTGGTACCCACCCAAAACAATTTGTCACTTGCACAACCACCACCACGTTGGCACCTTGGTTGCCACATAGAACAATTTGAACAATTTGACTACTATCTATGCTATAAATTAATGCTAACGTAGTGTGCTAAGGGCACACTACCATTTTGTGGATATTATTTGTTGCATGATGTATGTGTGCAGGAAAGATTGGTCCAAAAGATGGACAAATACATGGAGAATTCTCGGGGAATAACAAAGCATACCCGGGAAGTACCGTTATCCTTTATTTTTCCCGTTATACTTTGTTTTTAATTCTAAAGCATTAGGGACAATGCTTAATTTAAGTATGGGGGGAAGATAACTTGAAAAATAAAGAAAAATTTATGCTAGTATATGAAAAACTTTAAACTGTTAAGACAAAANTGTGAACTTTGAAAGATTGGTATTGGAAGGAGAAAGAACAATAGGGAATTTTGATGCTGATGCATTTTGGAAGGAGATCAGTGGTGAAGATGTCAGAATTTATGGAAAAAAGAGAGTGTGGAAGATTAACAACCCCTTGTTGCAAGTACTCCACAAGATCATGGTGAAATCTATTTTTCACAGAGCACATTATGAGCAGTATGTCCTGGATGTGGATTTATGGGTGTTGTATGTGTTTGTTAGGAACCATCATTTGTCCAACCGAATTTAACTTGGTTGATAGCACAACATTTGGTTGAAGGAGTTGTTACTGCTGGTGGAACAAGGATTTGCTTTGGGCACATTGTAACAAGAATTGCAAAGAATTTAGGATTATTCAATGAAGAAGAGATCAAGTTATTATGTGGACCTGTGTTGTGTAAGCCTGTGGAGATGAGAAACTTTGGGTATCTGAGGAGTGTTGAGACTGGTAAGCTTAGGGATTTACCAGAGGTGATGGAGATTGAACCGGTGAACATATGGTGAAGAAGTGCAGGATTGAAGACCGCCGTGCTTGATTGGTTTGCACGGCGGGGTTTATGGTTTGGCAGTTTCATTTGTGACTTCTAAGGTTGGATGACCAGTCTGTTGGTCATATTTCAAAGACAATTTCAAAAACAATGTTTTAATACAATTCTATGGTCTGTAACATGGGTACCTCTGTTGGTACCCACCCAAAACAATTTGTCACTTGCACAACCACCACCACGTTGGCACCTTGGTTGCCACATAGAACAATTTGAACAATTTGACTACTATCTATGCTATAAATTAATGCTAACGTAGTGTGCTAAGGGCACACTACCATTTTGTGGATATTATTTGTTGCATGATGTATGTGTGCAGGAAAGATTGGTCCAAAAGATGGACAAATACATGGAGAATTCTCGGGGAATAACAAAGCATACCCGGGAAGTACCGTTATCCTTTATTTTTCCCGTTATACTTTGTTTTTAATTCTAAAGCATTAGGGACAATGCTTAATTTAAGTATGGGGGGAAGATAACTTGAAAAATAAAGAAAAATTTATGCTAGTATATGAAAAACTTTAAACTGTTAAGAAAAAAATTAAGAAAAAGCGCCGCTTTTGGCATAAGAACGCCGTAGTTATAAATAAAGATCGATGCACATTTTAGTAATGTAAGCCGATTACGGGGCTATATAAAAATTAATAAAATTGGAAATAACTAAAGAGTTTTATAGAAAACGTATCCAAAACAATCATAAGAAGTCTGAATTGGGAGTAATGACATTATTTGCATATTTTATGACCATTACCACTATAAATGTGAGGATTTCGAGCCTATATCGGCATATACCTTTTATGCTTGATTTCTTTGTTTATGAGTGTGCCGATAATTTATGTGATTCTAGAATTGTATTTAAAATCATTATGAGACCGCAGTAAGATCACATTCGTGTGATATAAGTGTTTTTATATGATAAGAGGCAAAAATTAGGAATTACACCATATATAAGCCATCCATTTTCTATTATGAGACCGCAGTAAGATCACTTTTAGTGCTATTATCTATTAGATACACCTTTCTGAATCTTGATTTTTCCTTTCTATTTATCCATAAAGAAAATGATCAAAAATATGTTGCTTAGTCGGGAATATGAGAATTGGAATAAATATGAGAAAAAAAAGAGTATGGTTCTATACTGTAGCAAACCGGAATTTTACAAACTAATTTTAATAATAAACGATAACTATTTATCTAAGCATTCATGAGCTTGCATAACTTTTCCGGGAAACAAACCTGCACACTGTAGCTTACAGTAACTCATTACATTGTCTAGAAAATGTGAATATTTCATTTCTGACTATTAATGATTATTTACGAGAAATATCTCACACACGACACCGCACGCGTACCGACACCGCATTAGTAATGACTTAAATTCTATAATTATTTTTCGGAGTCAATAATTTTGTTTTTATATTACTTTTATAAAAATGCTTCCAAAAAAAATGTATGTCTCGTATTTTTACCAAACCGGGGTACCGCGACTACATTTTTAGCTCAAACCGGACACAATGTACCCAACGAGGAATTAATAATTACCTCTCCTTTTACCTTGACTTTTGCCGCCTCTTTATACATGGATGGTCACATGTTGAAGTCAAAAGTCACAAGAACACATTATTATTTGGAAAATGAAAAGGACAATTACTGGTTTAATACAAATGGGTACATTTTTCACTAGCAAGAGTTGAACCCCACATCACATTAGATAAAACCATTTTATAACATCACATATCCCACACCTTTCATGTTCCTTGTTTTCTTGCAACTCTTGTCCCATTTGGAGTTGTCTCTACACCTAACTAACTTTGTCCATTTGCCTAACCATATGGTACCATTTTGTTTTATTGATTTTTGTCTGTCATGTAACTAATTCTTGTCATGTTTTAACTCATGTGTATACCTTATGAATAAAAAGAAATTAGTGTCTCATTTACTTCACACACAATTCTTTCAATTCTAACTCTTGCCTTTTTATTTCTCCCCTTGTTACTGTACGACACCCACAAACACAACCACACTCATTTTCAATATAAATTTACCAAAAAACAAGCTGAAACAAGTATTTTAGATCAAGTTGGGAAGCCATTTGGTGTTCTTGGAGGTTACTTTGAGTTATTTGGAGTATATTAGTAACTTGGGTTATTGTTTTAGTGGTTTTGGTCACTCCCTACTCGAATCACACTATGACTTTTGTAAGCTATTCTTAAAACTCAAACTCTTTTATTCTTGAATTAATATTGTGGTTAAGCATGTTTAAAATAATATGTGAGTTAATATGTTACAATTTTTAAAAGTTACAACTTGTCCTTGAATTTATGTATGGTTCGACATACATACAAAATATATAAGTGATTTGTGATTGAGGTTTGTGTGGCACCAATGGACATATAAAACTCTAATAAGCATTTACAAAATAAGTTAGTACTTATCTTGTAAACCTTTCAACATATATCTAATCTTGAAAGGTAATAAACATCTTGAACTTAAAACAATTAAAAGAAATCATAGATTTAAAGAAAACATTAAAGATTGGCTCTAGTCTTGGAAAGTGGTTATTCTACCATTTGACTTATTTATTTGCCTACTGGTTTATTACTAATCTTTTAAGGACTTAGAAATGAATTTGGAATAAAATTTTGTTTTGGGTAGTATTGTGTTCGTGGAGCAGTGGGTCGAGAACCAAACAATGAAGGGTGTGTTATGTTGTGTTGTGTTGCGTCGAGACCCGCTGTTTGATCCCAACAGTAGGGTACGCTTGGCCCTTGTTCAATTGAGTCACCAAATAATCATTTTTAAGACACTAATAACCATTAGACGAACTTCTAACTCATAAGACTAGAAATGGATTTTGGTTAAATCTTGAACTTGTACTATAAGTTGGTTGAATTGTGTTTAGATCGAGCCCAACAGTGGGACGTTTGGCTTTGCTCATTTTAAAAACTAATGTGTTATTTTACTTAAATTGGTTGGTTGTTTTGCTCGCTGTTTTGTCAAAAAGGAGAGAAGCCAAGTGCAAATGTTTAATATTTCAATGCTCATTTGGATTCATTTGTTCTAACTTATTTTGATATAAAAATCCAATCCGCGGCCTCTTTGACTCATATTGATATAAAAATCCAATCCGCGACCACTTTTTACTCTTGTTGATATAAAAATCCAATCCGCGGCCACTTTTTACTCTTTTTGATAAAAAAAAAATCCAATCCGCGGCCACTTTAACTTATTTTGATATAAAAATCCAATATGCGGTCTCTTTGACTTATTATATAAAAATCCAATCCGTGGCCTTTTTGGCTCATTTTGGAACTTATTGATTTGACTTATTAAATTTTATGAGTTTCGACTCATTCTTGTATTTATTGCTTATTGGGCTTATTGCCCAATGAGATCTTATAGATTTGCTTATTGGATTATTAATTGGTTTCGACTTAATCTTAAACTTATTATATTAACTTAATATTGACATATTCGTTTGGCTTATTTTCGTCAAAAATCTATACTTAGAGTATTTTTATCAAAACCCGGCTAAGAGACGAAAAACTAAATACTTTATATTTTTTCACCTTCCGACCACGTCTATTATTCCTGATACTTACTTGTATTATTCTGTACCTTGTCTTCGGATACTTGTGAAGCGACTACTACTTGTCTTGTGTACTTTATTATTATGCTTATACTTATATATTTATGTACTTCCAAGAGCCAATCCTTGCCAACATTTACAAAACTACTTAAATTTAAATGCTGCCACACAAGCAACAATAACGCAAACACTCTAAACCTTTTAAACGTATCTAAACTTCATCGAGTCTTAAAACTAAAACTGTGAATTAAGACATGCCTTACTAATTTAGGTCGCGTGTCGGTGCCGCACACTATCCCTACTTGATTCTTTTCACTATCAGACTGCTAATTACTGAGGTGAGTTCATGGCCCCTACTTTTACTTGTTTTATAACTGTTTTGGGGGAGAATACATGCTCGTTTTTAACTAAACTCAATGCTTGTTTATTTGAATACGCGAATTGTATACTCAAACTTCGCTACATGGCTGAAATACTTGATTTGGTTATTCAAAAGCATTATGTGTTTACCTGTTACATACTTGATTATTTTCTCATGGACACAAGTGCATAATTCTAAATTGTTTTCATATTGCCTAAGTTAGGAACCGGTAACTATGTAGAATCTTAGGTGCGTAACCACCTACTTTATTTGGGTACGTTGATACCTACTTTGGGTGCTCGGATAGACACCTACTTTATTTGGGTACATTGATACCTACTTTCGGTGCTCGGATAGACACCTACTTTACTTGGGTACGTAGATGCCTACTTTGCTTGGGTGTGTAACCACCTACTTTATTTGGGTACGTTGATACCTACTTTGGGTGCTCGGATAGACACCTACTTTATTTGGGTATGTTGATACCTACTTTGGGTGCTTGGTTAGACACCTACTTGATTGCTTAGTTAGGGCAGTTAACTAGAAAACTTATGGTTTCGGTGACACGAACTTAGGGCAATGATGACACTTTTTCTTGTACATGGTTTTGTTATAATGTTCACTCTTGAAAACCTTGTGGTCCACATTACTATTCATTTAAAGGTAAACTCTGTTTTTCACGACATTGTGGATGACACAATGATCGCAAAGCCCTTTTTGAACTCGCAATACTTTTATACAAACCTATGAACTCACCAACCTCGTGTTGACACTTTTTAGCATGTATTTTCAGGTTTACGGCAATAGCTAAGTGTTGAAGGCTTCTGGCATGGCATGACATGGTCATAAACTACTCTGATGTATCTGGGACCGCTTAAACTCTTTTATGGGCCTATTTCCGCACTACTTTTGAATAGTGTAAATTTAACACTTTTTGTTAATGAATTTTATTCTAAATGATTGAGGTAAAAACCGTTCTTTGTACTTGTGTTGTGATACCAATTGAGTAGCACCCCATTGCATGTATGCTTCCGCTGGACCCGATTTTGGGGGTGTTATAGATTGGTATCAGAGCCTTAGTTATAGAGAACTGGGTATTTTTAAAACCTAGACTATAACTACTTTTACAAAAACTTGACCCTATGACCGCCACATGCCAGCCTGCCAAGCCTGCTGCCTTACTTATAATAAAACATTATCTTTTAAAAGTAAGGGACATATTACTAGTATAACTAAGCTGAGAATTTCAAAATTCATTGAACCTCGATGGAATATAGACTGATCACCTATATTCGACCAGGGACAGTGGGACATAGCCTGATCACCTATGTCCGACTCAGAGGTGAATTTTGCGATACTGAGAGTAGTTATAATGGAATTATGTCCAGATTGATTTTCTACTTGATTTCTGAAAGTTTCAAAATTTCTGTGTGTGTACATAAACATTGCATAACATGAACATGAACATCTACACAAAACACACTGACATCACAATACCTTTTCATAACAATACTTTTTATTTAAATTGAATACTTTTTCATCACAACCTGGTTATGTTACAGTCACCTTATCCTAAACCTTACACCCAATTAATAAACCAGGTTAGATCACTAACCGTCCTATGAACGACCCTCCATAACACCTATGATGAGAACTCTTGATGGAAGTACTTAATATATATATATAGATATATATATATATATATATATATATATATATATATATATATATATATATATATATATATATATATATATATATATATATATATATATATATATATATATATATATATATATATATATATGTGTGTGTACATCTCTATATATATATATATATATATATATATATATATACATCTCTATATTATATATAACAGGAGGCGTTACACGTAGATAATGCCACGTCATTGCCCAGTCATTGCCCAGTAATTCATTATCAGCCATGTCATCACATTCTGGCCATGTAGGCAATTTTTATTATTATTTTTTTATTTTTATAATTTATTTCGTAATTATTTTGTATTTTGTAATTTTATAATTTTTGTTAATAATTTCCATGTGATACATGAGGCTATTAAAATCGGAATTAAAAAATGGAGCAAGCAGGATTCGAACATAGGACGGTCTCCAACCATGAACGTACATCTCAACCACTGGAGCAATCCAACTTTTGTTATTAACTTTCCAAGTAAAAATTGATAAAGGCATTACTTAGAAGCATAAAATCAGAAGTAATCCAATACATATTATCCATTTTTAATTTTATGTAAAATAATTATGAGTTCGTTCATAATAACTGTTTCTAAAAACCCTAATATCATGTTTTCCTCTTATCTCTAAAATACGACATAAAAAAAATTCTATCAAACGCGGCTAAGGTACATATGATCTTTCCATTATGTATGTTACTGTCACGTAATGATCAGTTCATCAACCAATCTGCAGTTCGTTCATGATATATTTTTTCTCAAAAACCCTAATATCTTTTTTTCCTCACAATCTCATATCAGTTTACTGGATTTCTATGTTTTCTTCATCATAGGTTTGTAAGAAAGCATTGATGTTCAAGGTAGACACCTTTGTCTTTGTGATGTCATGCAACGAAGGGTTATTTCAATTTTCATGTTTATATATAACAAAAACTTACAGGTATACCAGTTATATGCCACAAGTATGGTTTCTGTTCATTTGGCAAATGGGTTTGAGTCTAAATGTGTAGTTTTTATCGCAAATTGGGCATCAAAAAGCCATATGATGACCACGTTTTTCAAGGTCAGACTTTTGCCCGTGTTACACTAATCGATGTAAACTTGCAGGCTTATTTTAATGCCGCGCGGGGAGGTGAGCGTTTTGCATATTATTAGAAGAGCAAGGATACGATTTATCAACAAGTTCTTTACACATACATTTAGGAGAAGTTGACCGATAATATATTTGTTTATTGCTTCGACAAAGATATTGGTTACAAATTACAAGGTTCTTGGTTGGTTGCAGAAATTTGCTATCAAACGAGAGTGTGAAGTCATAGGATTAGTAGTTAAAGCTGCAACCAAGGTAACTATTGTTCAGCTTTCAACCAAGGTAACTATTGCAACCAAAGTAGAAGTTTAAACATTTTACGTATCGATGGGTCGGTTTGGGTTGGTTTTTATCATTGATGGGTCAAACATGTTAATTGAAATACAAATTTACCTTCATGGAAAGGGTTCAAGTGAGTCAAACGGGCTGAAAATTCTCTTTTTTAAATTGTAAAAGGGTGTTTTGGGTCAACCCAACCCTCTTTCATGGTGCCTGTTTTCTGTTTTTGTAGATTGAGGCCGGACAATAATATGAACCTGAAAATTGTATATTCAGTAAGAATATATTTTCAGTGAAAGACATTTACGTTGGATATAATTTGTATAATTACTCTTAGGAGCAGACATCTTGCATTACTGAATATAAATTTTTGGAGTTTAGAGATAGATCAGATGTTAGTACTTACATTTTAATTAGCATTTGGTTAAGTAGTTATGACACAATCTTTGAGTAATTATTTAAAGTTTTCACATCATTAAGCATTCCGTACTCACTACTTTTGTGTTGTTTATATTACCTATGGAAGAAGCAACTTAATAATTAAACCCATCTAACCAGCATGTTGACCTCTGAT
This sequence comes from Artemisia annua, assembly GCA_014162995.1. Classification (NCBI taxonomy): domain Eukaryota; kingdom Viridiplantae; phylum Streptophyta; class Magnoliopsida; order Asterales; family Asteraceae; genus Artemisia; species Artemisia annua. The sequence goes on along the minus strand of LBNU01010004.1, from coordinate 13,234 downwards.
AGTTTGTTGAGAAGTTAGCCTCCAAACCTCCAGTGGTAGAAAATAGAATAAAGCTACTCCAGGATATAGCGTCAGAGTTTTTGATTCAATGGGATTCGAAGGCATTTAAACAAAGAATGGATAAGCCATCCAGACCTGCTCAGGTATGGCTCTTGATTTATAGATTTTTACTAACCACTGGTGCTAGAGGTTGTCAAATGGGTGGGTTGGGCAGGCTGGGTAAGAGGTTGAAACTTTTATTTTATTTATTTATTTATTATTATTATTTTTTTTTGTAAATTGAAAAAGAATTTGCAAGTAGTGTTGTATGGTTGCTGGTTCGGGAGAGGGTGAGACTAGCTCATCGGTAGATCAACTGTAAGCTTTTAATACAACTATGAAGCTTTTAATATAATACGGAAGATCAAGTGTAAGCTTTAAACACTTATCACATATGCATACTGATCATAGTAGGTGGTTTTGTAATGAGCTATTACAAAATATTCAAGTAGGGAAGAAGGAAAATCACTATCACTGCATATTTTTTTGGTAGACACTTTAAGGCATACAAGGGGTCTGCCTGATAAGTTTCAAAGATATTGCTGACTAATTGTAGAGAACTACAAGGGTCTTGGTAATATGTCATGCACATTTAGAACTCTGTTATTATTCATCACTCAACTGAGTGATGTATGCAAAAATAAATTAGTTGCTGGTGGATATCGACAAGCATGAATGTCTAATTGGTAAAATTACAATTACAAAGGAGTTTTTATGTTTCATCATCGATTGATTTTCATACTAAAAGGACAGTTTGCAAAGTCTTTATTTGTCAGAATGTGAGGCTGGTACTTTGTAAATAATTCACTTTTTAACATAGTTCAGCAAAACATGGTTATGTTAAATCATCTCTATATAACTTGGTTAGCTTATTTATACTATCATGTGATCGTCATTTGTTAATTATCTAATGGACTGTCACCGGTGAATTCTTATGAATAGACTAATATTCGATAATCTGTAAAGAAAATAACCTCTTTTTGCTGATATCATGTGTACATTAAAAAGCTTCATCTGATATTGTTGCAGACCCAGAAGATTAACTTTTCTTCTGATACACCATGGACATCTTTATCATCTTTGGAGCAAAAAAATGAGGAATACACATATGTCTGTTGTGTAGCTTGCAACAATGTTCAAGGTCATGAAGGAGACTCCACCCATACCAAAAACGTTGTCAACAAATGTCAAATATTTTCTGCGTTGTTGCTTTGTTAGGAATTCTGTAGAAAGGCCAACGGCTAGGATGTTACTTACACATAGGTTTGTGAATAACTTAACCCACCAAGATGTTTCGACTTCTACCAATTTAATCAATAGGCCGACGTTGCTGGTAATTGTTTTCTATATTTAGTGTCTGTGTTAATATATCATCACGTCATTAGAGATTAATTTTTCATCTACTTAGGTGCAAAACAAAAGAGAACATTAGAGATAACATAGTAACGTTCCTTACAAGGGTCTCCCTCTTAGTCCCTTACAAGAGTATACTGTAGGAGAAAAGATACGTACACGTTTTGCTGCAATTCTTGACAAAAATTCCATAAAATATTATTAGAAAGTCAGTAGCAAGCATGCTTGGTCGGAAAAAACCTGGTGTGAGTTTCATTTATGATCCATCTCATTATATTTAGTTGAATCTGTAAAATATACTATATTACTCTTCTTTTCGGTATTGATCGTCTCTACTGCTTTTCAAGCTTGAGGCAAAGAAGGCTGGTACTATGAAGACGGCTGCTGGCAAGAAAGCAGCTGGACCAAGTCACAATCAACAAGTAGAACTTGATTTTGTTGAGGTGAATTAATTTATGACAGATGCACACACATGGTTTGCTTTAAAAGTTTTGGTCTAATATTATACTCATTAAAATTGATGAACAGTTTGCTTTAATTTATTGTCACAAGCCTAAAGTATTTATTAATGTACGTTGGTTCTTTTAGCGCATATGTTAAATCACATCTTTGTACAATTGCACACACATGAACGAGAGTCGAACTCCACATTTTTATATTTAACAAGGGATTCAAGTGGGTCAAAAGTTGTTAAGCTAATTACATACTTCCTATAGGCCAAGTGAGATGCAGACATGGGACCTTATGGGCAGCCTTTGGGCGTTGAAACACGTTTAATGTGGATGACAGCAGCAACCAAACACCCTTCTGACAGCAACCAAACATCCCAGACAGCAGCAGCCAAACACCCCTTGACAGCAGCACCCAAACACCCCTAGCTATCCATTGATGGCAGCAACCATTGATGACTAAATGTATATTATGTAGATTATAAAATTATAGCTCAAATCTATTATTAGTCACATCTATTAAACTAATTTGTTTCTTTGCATCTTCATGTATATCTTTTGTTAATAATTATTATGACGGTTTTGAATATCTATGAATAATAGAATTAATAAGTTCACACCGAACAAGTATTGTTTAAATATAATAATTAGTTGAGGGTGCAGATTCTAACCAGTGGAGTAAAGCGTCAACCATGGTAGGTAATAGTTTGATTAGATTTCTTTAAAAATCAGCCATTTATATTCTGTCACTGCACGTTTGCTCATGAGTGTTTTGATATTGCCCTACCCCTTTCCGTCTTCTCTACCTCTATGGTTTGGGTCATATTAGATTGTTTTATTTGTAGGTGCATTGATGGAGGATACACAGAAGGAATTGAGCAAAACTTACTTTGTTGGACCATTGAAGATCGTAGCATGTTACAGCATACTGGAGCTCCATCTCCGTAATTTAGTGGTAAGTGTCCCCCAACTTTGAAGCAAGGATTCTTTATCAATGGGGTCGTTCTTGATTATTTGTTTGGGTTTAAATGAAACACTGATTGGTACAACCTAATTAAAAAAAGAATTGAAAATCACATAATCTGAAGTAAGAAGATTTATATTTTTGCTAAACTCTACCATGAAACAAACTCATTCGGTGTATTTTTTATTGTTATTTATTTTTTTTTAATTTTTTAACGATGGAGTGATTAAGAGATAATGATGATGTTTCTTGTGCTTGCTAATAAAACCTTTACATTTGTGTTGAAAACATATCCTACTTGGGTTATGCATGCCTTCGCTATAGAATAAGCAGCTTCATTTAATTTTTGCACGATAAAGATTAGTAGCTTACAAGTCATGTTTTCATGTAAAAGTTTGTTGTAGAAGCATTATAGTTTAATTTGGATACGAGTTTTATATAATTGACTTAAAATAGCTGTTGCTAATTGATGTTCACAATTAGTTTGACATGTGAAAAGTTACTTTATGACAATTACTGTGAAAGGAGGGCATATATTTGGTTACGAGTTTTATATAATCGACTTAAAATAGCTGTTGCTAATTGATGTTCACAATTAGTTTGACATGTGAAAAGTTACTTTATGACAATTACTGTGAAAGGAGGGCGTATAAAGCTGTCATTTTTCTTCGTTGAATGCTAACTCCCTTGTGATATATATACTAAATCTTTTGATATATATGCAGATAGTTTTGCCGCAAAAAGAGCAAGGAAAATTAGATAGCGAAGAGCTATACGAGCACGGTTGTGCGATTCATGTAATAGTGCCTTAAATTTCACTGTTTGTATGGTTCAGTCCTTTTTGTATCTACACCTTAGGTATTAAAATGGTGACACACTGATAATGAAAACGTGTTTAGCTACATGCTATATTATCATCTTTTGCTATTGCACTTTACAAGTTACAATTTAATGATGAATTGAACTTTTGTTGCATAACATTAGAAGCTCTTTTTTGTTTAAATTTGAGATTCATATAATGCTTAACCAAGCAAGAGCGTCATCTGACATTTATTTAACCCGCCCACCCTACTCATGTAGCAAATTTCTACTAAAGTCTTAGTGGTGTTATTGATAAAGATCATGATTTGATGGAACTTGCGATTTCTTTCAAGTCCACTTTAGGTAAACCAAAACCAAATACTTGAGCATAGCAAGACGGGTCAATGGTTTTGTAGGTCTGCAAATTGGCCTCGCTATGGGATTTGAAGCTTGTCTCATTCTCTTAGAGTTCAATATTCCTTTGTGTATAGCATGTCTAATGTATACAAGATTTGTTTGTAGGGGAGCATGTTCGAGAGCATAGTTCTACCCGAAGCCATAGATGATAGACCACGGGGACATAAAAAAGGATAAAAAAGGAATCAATATAGTGGTTCAAAATGATGCGTTGATTTATTGGTGAATACTTTTCTACTCATGCCTATCTTTTTATTTATCGCCAATGTTTCATTACATCCAACATTAGTTCATTTACATGTGCTTATTGGTATACTACAATTTATGAATGCGGAGCACTTTATCTTAGATGAGACTAACTACTTTGGAACGAACCGTCCAACGAAACCGCATTGTATGACTCATCATTTGATGCTTTTCAGTGATCTTCACAAGAAGCTGGAAATCTATGTTAGTTTTTTCTTTTGGCTTTTTTGTTTAGATTATGAGGTTGCTTTATTATAGTGCTAGTGTAGTATGTGTTGTATCTGATACCGAGGCCACATAAGGCGTACCCGCTCGAGCAAGGTCAGTTTGACTCGGTGGATTATGTGAAGTTCTTGTAACAGGTTACTCTAGCTACTCAATATTTGTTTCCGGACGAAATGAAAAAGTGTAAGAAATCTACTTTTGTGATTACTATAAAATGTATATTTGTAGCAGTTAGTGCTACGTGGATTTATTGTCTATGACATTGCATTTTGAAATATATCTATTCTGATATATATTAGTCACAGTTACATAATTCTTTGTTACCAAATGGGACTGAGCCATTTAAAAGTTACATGTAAAATGACCCATTATAGTCTCTCGAAAACAAGAAATGCTATATCTAATGAAAGAAAATTTTCAATTATTTATACAATTTCTTATCAAGTTTGTTTGCATTATGATTTTCTTAGTTACATGCTTGATGAGACAAAAAATGTTACGTTTTTAGGGGTCCGTTTGAGTCCTAATTCGTATATTATTGGATTGGATTTCACCCAAAGTCGTTTCTTTTCTCATTTTAGGTACTTTTGAGGAGAAAATCACAAAAGAAGCATTTTCGGGCGTTTTCGGAGTGAAAAAGTGCGGAAAACAACAAAATCTCAAAAGACCCTAAAGTACACAGAAGGTGACGGCGTCACAAGCTCCAACGTGACGACGTCAGGAACAACTGAAGTGAAGAATTGGAAGTTACTCATGACGGGCCAGAGAGTTTTTAGCTTATTTTGGTGACGGCGTCAAGGAAGGCCATCAGATCTAGAACAAGGCGGCGTGACGACGTCAAGAAGGCCATCACAAAACCCTAATCGTCGGCGTGACGGCATCACACCTTGGGCTGATGCCGTCAGCCCGTATTATCTATATATATAGAACGATTTTTCTTGTTTTAAAAAAGAGGAACTTGGTGGAGAACTTAAGGGTAAAACCCTAGCTCGTGTATCACAGACCTTAGAGGGTA
>LBNU01010001.1:34528-57856 GCA_014162995.1 Artemisia annua | reverse complement strand
ATAATTAGTAATTTGGGTTAGTTGACTAGCAACTAATTCCGCCCACTCTTCCAAAACCCGAGATTTTTACTTGCTTTCCTAAAAATATAAAAATACAAAAAGAATCTTCCCTCACCCCTAAACCTATTAGAGTAGTTTTTTAATCCTAACAACACTATTCCCTGAGAGAACGATCAATCCCCCGGTACTTGCCACTACACTATACTACATCGGTCAGGTACACTGCCTGGTGGGGATTGCAAGCTTCTCAAGATCCCTTGAGAGGTAAAACCCTAGTGCGTGGTCGCAATCCCGCGCATCAATTCCATAATCTGTAACTGTAATCATTTTGTCATATCTTTTAAAGTTTACCATCCATTCTAATACCGTGTAATTCATAATAGACGGGGACTCTGAAGACGATTTGTACATAGGAGGTCGTAGCTATTCTAGATTTACCAGAACAAAGAAGTTGCTTCCCTTCTACGTACATCTTCTTCTTCCCATAGCAGATTCATCTTCTTCAAGTGTCTCCAACTTTCTATATAACACACGAATGTCTTTAATAATTTTTATTCCCTTGGCTGCAAGGTTAAGTGGAAAAAAAATCCATACTTCAATAATTGTTGCGTTAAATGGTGAAGATGATGGTGATAGCAGTTTTCTGACAATCATCATCGTCATCAGTTATCTCAATGATCTCTTGAACCATTTATTTTTTCAACAATGCCTCAGCAATATTGGAAACAATAGCTTACATTTGATGTACAATATACGATTAATACATAATGTAAATGTAATAATATTAGTAACTAAGCTAACGTCAACAGTTTTATTCATATCTTTAGTGTCAAACGGTCGCTTCCCTTCGTATGTTTAACTCACGGTTATTTATTTCCTCCTAAATAGTTAAAAATGTCGTATTAAATTCTTAATCGTAAAATAACCAAAGACAGATAATTGCGAACAAATTAAGCCAAAGCAAAATTTCAAACCCAGTCTTTTATGTGTCTGACAGAAAAATAGACAAAAAAATTGCTCTGCCGCTACGCGCGAGTCCGAAATTTCTCTTTATTTACTAATCACCCAACACACTTGCCAGTTGCCACAACTACTTTGTCATCTCTAACAGAATCGTGAATTATAAAAATATATATTACTTTCAAAATAAAACAATCACTTGTATTATAGCTTCAAACACACCAGGATTAGTTGTCTTGGAATTAGTCGGCTCGCAATGTCGAGTCGAAAACCCAGATAACAAAAAGAAAAAAAAAAAAAATTACACGCACACACACACCGGGGCATTTTAATTTATTCATGNCTATGAAATAACAAGTTCCAATACTCGCTATGAAAATCCTCAATACTCGCTATGTAACAAACTTTGCAATACTCGCTATGTGAAAATTTTTTGCTACTCACTAAGGAGAACAGCTTTCAAACTCGCTATGGAATAAGGTTCAAAACTCGCTAGCAAAACTTTGTTTGTCAAACTCGCTATGAGGTTTTTTCTTACTCGCTAGCACGATAAGAATAAGGCTTACTCGCCTGAACTTGGTCCAAACTCGCTATCACAATATTCAAAACTCGCTATTATAGGGTTTTAGCCAAAAAAACTTACTCGCTATCCAAACTCAGAAACCCTTAAACCCTTGTGAACGTACTGATGTGAATTTTTTTTTTCAAACGAGAACCAAAGTGAGTAAAACCAATTCAAGGATTGTTAAAACTTTAAAACACTAGTGAAATACCCAAAAAACAAATAATAACGTGTATAAAACCCAATCAAACGAGACCAAAACTAATCAAAACTAAATCTAAACCAACCTAAATCTATCCCTTGGCGATTGATACCACTTGTAGGACCTTGGATAACAACTTCTTTCACAACTTATTAACTTATTCTAGAGAGAGAGTAGAGAGAGAGAGAGAGTGGAGAACATCATGTAAGATTAAGAACTATGTGTTTATTGAATGATGAAGCTCAACCTCAACAATGAGGCTTACAATACAATATAAGGCACTAGGAATATTAGTTTTAGGCTTTTACATGTTTAGCCCTTGAACTTCCTAGTTTATGCTAACTTGAACATATAACTTTTGAAACGCTTTCTAACGCAACCTATTACATGATTTAAGACTTTAATGACCGACACTTTAATTTATAAAAATACAAAGCTAACAGCATCATATAACTTATCTAACGTCGCACTGTTAGAACGTCTAACAGAAGAAAGTTAGTTTGCATCATCCCAACACTTAAACGTAGATAAGGGAATATGCTACAAACATCCTGAAAATATCATGGATACTTGAGTACCCGTTAAATGACACTCAGCAAAAAACCGAGCGTTATGCAGTTTTGTACTCCTAAATATTATACATACACGCATGTTCATAATATATACCTTCCATAATCTGTAACTGTAATCATTTTGTCATATCTTTTAAAGTTTACCATCCATTCTAATACTGTGTAATTCATAATAGACGGGGACTCTGAAGACGATTTGAACATAGGAGGTCGTAGCTATTCTAGATTTACCAGAACAAAGAAGTTGCTTCCCTTCTACGTACATCTTCTGCTTCCCATAGCAGATTCATCTTCTTCAAGTGTCTCCAACTTTCTATATAACACACGAATGTCTTTAATAATTTTTATTCCAATCCCTTGGCTGCAAGGTTAAGTGGAAAAAAAAATCCATACTTCAATAATTGTTGCGTTAAATGGTGAAGATGATGGTGATAGCAGTTTTATGACAATCATCATCGTCATCAGTTATCTCAATGATCTCTTGAACCATTTAATTTTTCAACAATGCCTCAGCAATATTGGAAACAATAGCTTACATTTGATGTACAATATACGATTAATACATAATGTAAATGTAATAATATTAGTAACTAGACTTAGGATCAAATGAGAAGAAACTTTAAAATGAGAAGGATGAGAAATAACTATAAATACACATTAGAGATGCGTCGACTTCAATTAGATGCATCCATAATCTTTTAGATGCACCCTAATATATTTCCTAGCTAAAAATTAGATGCATATACATATATTATATGCATTTCATCAAGTTAGACGAATCTTATGTATTTTTCGCCCTCTGCGAGTCAAATTTGTTGTTAGTACTACTTTACATCGTTTTCACTTCAAAATCACTTTTGAAACTAAGTGAGATGCATCTAAATGAATAGAGATGCATCTAATACAAGTCGATGCATCTCAAATATGTGGTTATAGTTATTTCTCATTCTTCTCATTTTAAGTTTTCTTCTCACTGGATCCTTACCCTAACGTCAACAGTTTTATTCATATCTTTAGTGTCAAACGGTCGCTTCCCTTCGTACGTTTAACTCACGGTTATTTATTTCCTCCTAAATAGTTAAAAATGTCGTATTAAATTCTTAATCGTAAAATAACCAAAGACAGATAATTGCGAACAAATTAAGCCAAAGCAAAATTTCAAACCTAGTCTTTTATGTGTCTGACAGAAAAATAGACAAAAAAATTGCTGCGCGAGTCCGACATTTCTCTTTATTTACTAATCACCCAACACACTTGCCAGTTGCCACAACTATTTTGTCATCTCTAACAGAATCGTGAATTATAAAAATATATATTACTTTCAAAATAAAACAATCACTTGTATTATAGCTTCAAACACACCAGGATTAGTTAGGATTAGTCGGCTCGCAATGTCGAGTCGAAAACCCAGATAACAAAAAGAAAAAAAAAATACACGCGCACACACACCGGGGCATTTAATTTATTCATACGATGCAAGTAAATACAGGGAAGAGTAATAAAAGTTTCATGTTCAAATATGATTCTTGTGATAAATCTTAATTACTTAGCTGCCCACAGAAACGGTGGTTGGGAGACTATGAAGAACCACTGTCTCAACAGTCAAACCCGGTCCAAACCCAAACAAAACACCCCAATCTAAACCTTCGCCAGTGGTAGTTTTTCCATCCTCAATCGACTTCTTCCTCATCTCATCAAGGATAAACAACACACAAGCGCTAGACATGTTGCCATATTCACTAAGTACTTGTCTAGTCGCCTTCATTTTTTCTTCTTTAAGACCGAGCTTTAGCTCCACCTGGTCCAGAATAGCTGGACCACCAGGATGAGCAATCCAAAAGATCGAGTTCCAGTCATTTATACCCAAAGGGGAAAAAGCTTGTGTTAGTGCTTTTTCTATGTTTTTTGAAATTAGTCCAGGAACATCCTTGAGTAAGTGAAACGTAAGTCCCACCTCCCTTAAGTGTCCATCAATTGCTCCTTCCGAGTCAGGCAAAATGGTTTGAGCTGCTGACACCATCTCAAATAAAGGACGCTCGACTGATAAATCAGGGTCTGAACCAACGATGACTGCTGCAGCCCCATCCCCAAAAAGAGCTTGACCCACTAAGGAGTCAAGGTGGGTGTCATTAGGCCCACGAAAGGTAACAGCGGTGATCTCTGAACAAACAACAAGGACACGAGCCCCCTTGTTGTTTTCTGCAAGGTCCTTGGCAAGTCTAAGGACCGTTCCACCCGCAAAACAACCTTGCTGGTACATCATGAAACGTTTGACTGAAGGTCGAAGGCCAAGGAGTTTGGTAAGCTGGTAGTCGGCCCCTGGCATGTCAACGCCAGAAGTTGTGCAAAAGACGAGGTGGGTGATCTTGGATTTGGGAAACCCCCATTCTTTAATCGCCTTTATGGCTGCTTCTTTTCCTAGCTTTGGAACTTCCACTACCACCAAGTCTTGGCGAGCGTCGAGTGATGGGGCCATGTATTCACACATATTAGGGTTTTCTTTCAAATATTCTTCGGTTATGTGCATGTATCGTTTTCTGATCATTGATTTATCACCTGCAAAAGCACATTAAATCTGGAAAGTTTAGAATATGCTCAACTTACCCTTATATTAAAACATATGGAATTTGTTTAACATGTATTCCATATGATTTGCGTAGATAATAGAAACTATATGTTACGGGTATTATATATGAAACCGGGGTCTTTCAACCTGGAGCACATTTATAATGATTGCTACGACCTATTAAGGATCACATAAGTTGGAAAATATGTAATAAACATCCCCGAATGATTTTGACTAAAGCAACATTATGCAGCGTCTCATCCCCCGATATCATATGATCACACAACTTATGTGATCCTTAATAGGTCGGAGATGTTTATTATAAATGTGCTCAATATACTTATTGCTTGACCTGCATGTATGCGATGAAAATATACTCAAAATCAATCTATTTTAAACTAAATGACATGAATTTTCCTTGTATCTAGCAGATTTAAAAAATATATATAAAAAGGAAATACAAAAGAATACGTACACATGCGTTGAAATTTCTCTTTGAGATCAGTCATATGCTCGCTCTTGGTAATTCGAAAATAGTAGTCAGGATAGTCAGCTTGGTAAACACAATTAGAAGGAGTGGCGGTACCAATGGCGAGGATGGTTGCTGGACCTTGAGCGCGCTGCGCTTTTCTAATTGCATCGATATCAACAACAGCCGGAGTAGAGGCCATGAGTGTCTTTGAAGTATTTTGTAAGTGTTGGAAGTGATTATGGAACAATATGTTTGTTTGTATAATGTATATATAGAGAAGAGGTGCAACACCTTTTTAAAAAATTGTGGGGAGAACGGTGGTTGTTAACAATCAATTTGATTCAACGGGGGTTGTTACCAATCAATTTGTTTTAATACATAATTTCAAAAGTGTGATCCTTATGTATGGGTATATGTTTGAAAAACTGTAGGCTTTTATGTTAGATATAAGATCATTTGAGGACCAAATATTTTCTACATACCAAGGGACTAATCTCCACCATTCATCTCCCCTCCATCTTTATTTGATCTAATGGATGAGATTAATCCCAACAATTTAAAAAACCCACTTTCATCCTTTTTTTTCAAATATTAATATCTTTCAAACCGTTAATCGTTAATCGAAAAGAAATATACCGTTATGACGAGCATTTAATTATCTTTCTATAGATATGCATTGTGATATACTTTCGACAAAAAAAATTTTTCGTTTTTTTCACGTTTTTTATCGTGGCCGAAAAAATCACATATGATATATCATATATGATATTACATATCATATATGATATGCAATATCATATATGATATATCATATATGATATGTAATATCATATATGATATATCACATATGATATTTTTTGGCCACGAAAAAAAACGTGAAAAAACGAAAAATTTTTTTTGGTCGAAAGTATATCACAATGCATATCTATAGAAAGATAATTAAATGCTCATCGCGATGGTATAATTATTTTCGCTTAACGATTAACGGTTTAAGAGATAATTAAATTATAAAAAGTGGGTGAAATATTAAATGCTTTTGATCTCAACCATTGATTTCTTTTTAGATGGATGGTGGGGATGAGTCCCTTGGTATGTGAGGAATGTTTGGTTTTTTAAATAACTCAACTCATGTTATTAGTCGTAGTCGTGATAGCAAAAGCTTATTAGCTCCCTATTTTCATTGTTATAGTTTATAGAGATATGATTTAAAGTTTTCAATTAGTTGCAAAAATAGACAACTGATTAATGTATAGTCAATTCGCAGCAATCGGGGTTTCAACACATTCAAACGCCTTCTTGAAAGAGTACTAACATTAATTAGTTGACTGTTTATAGTTTAAAATCACGGGTGTCGATTAAATCTCTGTGGTGCCATTGAAGATTGGCGAATGTTTGTTTTTCTTTATTATGTCTGTTTATAGTTTAGAACGGCACCACACTTGAAATCCGACCCCTCAAGTTAAACCATCTAAACGGGTAGGTGCGGGACCCAAACCACTAGGAGAGACCCGCGAAAGGAAACTGTAAAAACTTATAAGAACACTAAGATTGAATCCAACCCAACTACCCCTTGATTCAAATTATACTTATCAATCTTTACAATACAAGAATACCAGAAAAGAATAGATCACAATGAATGATCTATAATACAGAAACAGATAACACAACTAGATCAAGATGATTGATCAGTTATATCAATACAAGAGAGAAAACTTTGAGAGACTTGTGAGATGAAAGACAACGATAAGCAGAAAAATATGAAACCCTAATCCAATGCAATCCTTTTATAGCATCCATCTTTAGGAGTTCCCAGCTTTAGTCCCTGCACAATATAAAACATACAAACAAAGACAAAAGATAAAAGTTAGTGTTAGTAATGTTTCTGTAATGACAGAAACAGTCCTTGAACTTTATGAATGAAGGTTTGACTCATTTAGTCAACACCCTCCCTCAAACCTTAAACCCTGAACATGTCCAACATACCAAGCTTATNTTTTCGCTTAACGATTAACGGTTTAAGAGATAATTAAATTATAAAAAATGGGTGAAATATTAAATGCTTTTAATCTCAACCATTGATTTCTTTTTAGATGGATGGTGGGGATGAGTCCCTTGGTATGTGAGGAATGTTTGGTTTTTTAAATAACTCAACTCAATATGTATATTTAGAGAATCTTTGGTGGGCATGCACACAAGCGTATTTTGTAGGCAAATCAAATTGGTTAAATTTTCTCAGAACTTGGTACAGAACTGCAAAGAAGCCCGATCGCCTGCAAAGTCACTTTAAAATATAAAGTAATCTTGTCATGCCACGTGTCCCGGCTCTTTTTTCACCCCAAGGACATGGATGTAATTTCACCATCTTCTCCCGCTTTTTTCTCCTCTTTCCCTCTTTCTCTTTTTCTTATTTGATCTTCTTTCTATTTTCACTACTTTCCGTTTGATTTCCGGCCATATATAAATGTGATTTACACAATGATTTCCATTCAATTCATTCATTCATTAAATTTCACATTTTTTTCTTTCTTTGATTTGTTCATATTACGAATAAACCCTATATTTACAAAATTTAGGGCTTTTTTGCTCTCAATTCATATTCGTTTAATTGAATCATTAATTGTTCTTCAAATTGTGTTAATTGTTCATATCGGCTTCGAATTAGCCATCCGATCGTTCAATTGGAAGACAATTAGGGTTCATATCTGTAAATTGGAAACAAGCGTTGGTTTTTAACCGTTTAATCGGTCAATTGGAAGTGAATTAGGGTTTATATTTGGGGATATGGCTCAAAGTGATACTCATGTGTTTAATCAAGGTAAATTATTTTCTGTTTATCTGCTTATTTTTTATAATTTTTTTGATTCATCAGTTTTTGTTTTGCCGATTATTGCCGATTATCAGTTAGAATGAGGTTCATCAGTTATTTACTTGTTATCATGGTTTAGTTAATAGGTTGCGGATTTGAATAGATTAGAATGTGGTTCATTAGAATGATTTGTTAGAATAGATTTGAATGAGGTTCATCATTTATTGCTTGTTATCATGGTTTATTTAGTAGGTTGTGGATTGCATAGAATAACTTGTTAGAATATATTAGAATAAGGTTCTGCAGTTATTGCTTGTTATCGTGGTTTAGTTAATAGGTTGTGGATTCATTAGAATAGCTTGTTTAGAATATATTAGAAAGAGGTTCATCAGTTATTGCTTGTTATCATGGTTTAGTTGATAGGTTGCGGATTCATTAGAATAACTTGTTTAGAGTATATTATAATAAGGTTCATCAGTTATTACTTGTTATGTGTTGTTTTTTGGTTCATCTATTATTTGTTATCTACTATGTGTTTTAAGTTCATCAATTATTTTCATGTCTTTTTTTTTGATTCAACAATTAGTTGGCCTTTGGTATATTTTTTTTGGTTCATTAGTTGTAATTAAATTATCTTTTTAAGTTCATCAATTTTTTTTATTTTTATTTATTTATTATTTTTTTTAATACAGATAATGATTATGAACCTGTTCCATCAATTGTAAATGTTCCGAAGCAGGTTAGACTGTTTATTCTCTTTTTTGTTATCTAGGTTAGTTGATGAACATGTTAAATTTTTGCAATTTAGTTATATTTCTAGTTAGTTATTATAGGTTCATCAGTTATTATAGGTTCATTAGTTATCATAGGTTCATCAGTTGTTCAACATATTTTTTGATCATTTTTATTCCTTTATTATGTGTTTTTAGCTGTTATGTTAACATAGGTTCATCAGTTTTATGTTATCACAGGTTAGGAGTTATCATAGGTTTATCAAATATAGGTTCATCAGTTATTATAGGTTCATCAGTTAATATAGGTTCATCAGTTTTTTGTCCTGTGTTATCCTAGGCCCATCAGTTATCATAGTTTCATCAGTTTTTATAGGTTCATCAGTTCTGATAGGTTCATCAATTGTTCAACATATTTTTTGATCATTTTTGTTTTTTGGTCCAAAACAGGTTAGTACTAAGGGTTCGCGAAAGAGGATTAAGAGCAGTGTTGAACGTTCACTTATTGCAAGTGGGAAGCGTAGAAAGAAGAACTGTACAACCTGCAAATCTAGTATGAACGATCATAACCAGGCGAAGTGCAATGCCATCAAAGCTCAAATTGCTGCTAAGAAAGCTAGTGAAAAGGCTGCTGCGAAGGAGATGAAGCAGAAGGCGAGATTGGCTGCCAAGAATGCGAAGTTGGCTGAGAAGACTGCTGCTAGGAAGGCGAATTTGGCTGAGAAGACTGCTGCTAGGAAGGCGAAGTTGGCTGAGAAGACTGCTTGTGTAGTTACTTAATAAATGTGGTGTTTGTTTGATAAGAGTGCTCAAAGTAACTTTGATTTTTCTATTAGACAAATAAATGTGATGTTTGTTTGATAAGAATTTTTTTTTTTTAAATAATATTCAAAGTAAATTTGAATTGAGATAATAGTATTCTAGTATTCTATTTTGATCAAATTTATTGTTTAGGTTCATCAGTTTACTTATAAAATTGAGATAAAAGTTCTTCAAATTTTAGAGGTTCATCAATTTTTACTTATAACAGGGTCATCATAATTATCAAAGTTCCTAAAAAAAAGTTCTTCAGGTTTATCAAATTTTACTTATAATATGTTCTTTCTTTTAAGAGATTTTCATCAAATTTTAGAGGTTCATCATTTTTTACTTATAACAGGGTCATCATAATTATCAAATTTTACATATTAAAGTTCATCAAAAGTTAATCAAATTTATCAATTTTATTCAGGTTCATCAACAAACAAGAAATAAATTCAGGTTCATCAATTTTATTTAACATAACAAAATGATAGTTCTATTAAACTAAAATAACTTGTCCATAACAACCAACCAAAAAGTAATATTTATACTAAAACATTCACCAATTAGATCAGGTTACTACTGCAAAAATTTTAACCATAACAAACTATTAGATCAAATTGTTTTTAGGTCTGTCGAAGAAGAGCACTAGCTTCCCGTTCGAAATAATCGCTGGCACGTTCTGCAATATTCTTTTTTGACATCTGCTGGAGCGTTCGCTTTTCCTTCAGAGGTAAACGATGATATTCTTCTACCTCGCTTGGAGAATAGGATCTTAAAGTCATAGGCTTCTTTCCTATCCAATAAAAAAAACAACTGATGAACAATCTTTCAATGAAAAATAACTATAAACACTTTTTTCATCTATTTTAACTGCTGAACCTTATTCATGCCTATTCTAACTGCTGAACCTTATTCTTTATCTATTCTAAATGATAATCGGCAATCGGCAAAACAATAATTAAACAATGATAACAAGAATGATAACAAGCAATCATTGATGAACCTTATTTTAATCTATTTCTAACAAGTGTAGATACAACTTCAGCAGTATCCACAACTTCTAATCTAACCATGATAACAAGCAATCACTGATTAAACAAGAGAATCACTGATGAACCTCATTCTAATCTATTCTAACAAGTTATTGCAATGTATCCGTAACGTACTAATTAAACAATGATAACAAGAGAATCACTGATGAACCTCTTTTTAATCTATTTTCTAACAAGTTATTGCAATGTATCGACAACTTCTAATCTAACCATGGTAACAAGCAATCACTGATGAACCTCATTTTAATCTATTCTAACAAGTTATTGCAATGTATCCACAACGTACTAATTAAACAATGATAACAAGAAATCACTGATGAACCTCTTTTTAATCTATTCTAACAAGTTATTGCAATGTTTCCGCAACGTACTAATTAAACAATGATAACAAGTAATCACTGATGAACCTCTTTTTAATCTATTCTAACAAGTTATTGCAATGTATCTGCAACCTTCTAATCTAACCATGATAACAAGCAATCACTGATAAACCTCATTCTAATCTATTCTAACAAGTTATTGCAATGTATCCGCAATGTACTAATTAAACCATGATAACAAGAAATCACTGATGAACCTCTTTTTAATCTATTCTAACAAGTTATTGCAATGTATCCACAACTTCTAATCTAACCATGATAACTATTCTAATCACTGATGAACCTTTTTTTAATCTATTTCTAACAAGTTATTGCAATGTATCCACAACTTCTAATCTAACCATGATAACTATTCTAATCACTGATGAACCTCATTCAAATCTATTCTAACAAGTTATTCTAGTGAATAAGCATGCTACTAATCTAACCATGAAGGCATGGTAACTGCTGAACCTTATTTTTATATATTGTAACTGCTGAACCTCATTATAATCCATTCTAACTAATAATCGGCAATAATCGGCAAAACAATAATTGATGAACCAAAAACTGAAATATACCTGTAAAAGCTGACCGGTCTTAGAATCGTTTCGATCTCTTTTCTCCCAAGGTTGGGCTATTTTTTGAAACATCCTTCCTGCTTCCAGATTCTAAAAAAAATAATAATAATAAAAAATAATAAATCAAAATCATATTATCAAAATAAATAAATAAATAAATAAACTGATAAAAAATCCTAATTCTTTATGCATGCATTTTATATTCTAAAAAATCCTAATTGTTATGCAAAAACTAAAATTAAAAAAAATAATAATAAAATGCATATTTTTTAAAAGCAAATCCATTTGTTCATCATTTTTTTTCTAACAATTACGCATGCAGTTGGATTCATTTAAAAAAAAATAATTAAAACATAAATGAAACCCTAATTTTTCATTTTAATCTATTCCTTACCAGTTGGATTCTTCATTAATCAATTAGAAATGATCGGAAAATGAAACCCTAATTTTTTCCCCAAATTTTGATCGCGATTTTAGAGAGAGTGATGAAATTGATTAAAGTGTGTGATGAAATTGTGAGTGAGTGAAACGTTTGGAGGGAAGAGAGAGAAGAAACGTTTGGGGGTTAAATTACCGTTTTATCCTTTTTTTGGAAAGTAGGGATTTGTTTTTCCTGTTTGAATTAGAACCGTTTGATTGGTTTTTTGTCAAATAGTTGACTAATCCGATGGACTATATTACTTTGTAGACTTTGTATTTTTGGTCCCCTTTGTAGGGGATCGCACCTCGAACTGCAAATACTCAACTTAGTGGAGACCGGGAGATCTCATGCCCCCCCCCCTAAAAATTTTAACGATAAATACATTTTTAACCCTTGCACATTGTGATGGTAGGCATTATTAGTATGAATGTCAAATGAAAATGTAAATTGCACTTCTAAAACAAATATGCTACAATTTGGCCCATCTATATAAATTTGCGAAGTTCCTTTTATTAGAGGTGTTCATGGGGACGCTTCGGTTTAGTCAGTCATAAGATTTAAACTATCAATTGTGGGGTAGGTAATTCATTTACCCGCAACCGAACCGTACTAAGCAGGTAACCGGACAGACAAGTAACCAAAATGAGCGGTTACCCACGGTTCGGGTCATGGTTACCCATTTTTGACGTTAATTAATAGCAAGATCTAGAACGTAAAATGTCATGTAACATTAAATAACAACGGATAGATTAAATTGATATTAAAATCATCCCGTCACATTTATTGCATTCAAATAAAAATACATATAGATTAAAAAAAAATTATTCGGTCTTTATAGGTTACGATCACATCAATAAATTTGCACATATAGATGTTTAGTAAATGTGTAAACTAGAAACAAAAAAATTCATTATACAATAAAACGTAGGGCAATAATACAATTAATACTTGTACGATTATTTGAATATTTAATTAAAATAAGTTTACGTATGATATGTAAATCAAGAGATTGGTTGGGATGGTTTTGTTGTTTGGTTTCCCTTATTGAACGGTAAGGACCCGATGAGAATGATTGAAATCATGAAGCTCAGGTAACACTTAAACAAAGACCATTTGAGACTGTTGTGAAGCAGTATTTGCCCAAGTGTGTGAAAATTGTGAAGTTGTGTTGTGAGACCTTCTATTTATAAAGAGACGAGTAGGGTTAGAGATAAACCAATGAAGGATTATCAACGGCTGCGAGGGAGCCAGGTGTTAATCATTTAAAGAGTAGACAAGGAGGACATGTGGCCTCTCCTCCTTGGCTTGTACAGGAGAGTGCTCTGCTTCCTATAATGTTGGTCATGTGTCTCCCACTGTCATATGTCAGATTCGTATATCTTAACTGATAGTGACAATTGAGGACAGTTGTCTCATGCGCATATACTATGTGGCCTGAGAGGTGTTACCAAGTCTAGCTCGACCTGGGTTTACACGGTTCTCACCATACACTGACTCGTGAACCTTGAGTAGATAGGATTGATTTGAGTGTGTGATTAGTGGGATTGGGCCACCAATATTGATACACTATCAAGTCTCCTCTAGTCTAGTATTAGGTCATGTGCAAATAACATGATGCTGGACTTTGAAACAACCGAGTCCCGCCAGTCCTATGCAAGGGAACTGGGGTCTTTGTATCATGATTTTCTATTCCAGGATGACTCCTAACTTTCCTTGTAATGATGACATATGTTGTAAGTCGTGTTCCACAAGTGACGTATAGGGTGTTCAAGGCAAGGTTGCATTAAATATTTTTTTTGGGAAATGCAAAATTAATCTTTTCAAAATGATTTCAAATTTCGTCTATTCGATTTTTTCGGCGGGTCAGACATGTCGATTCGACTGTGCTTGACGTCATTTTGATAATAATTGCACGTGTGTCTTACTAGGTTGTGAACAACATGCACGTAATTTGGCTGTGTCCTAATGGGCTATTGCCACTTGTTTTCCACTAACATTATCTTTATCCCCCTATAAATAAGGTTTGAAGGGGTGAAAAGTTAGGTTTTTAACTTCTTACTTTTATCCACCCCTACAAACGCTCTGTTTTCCTTGCTCCAAACCATCGAGGGTTTTTAACTTTTGAAGGCTTCCTCATATCAAGATTTTGAAAGAAAGGTGGCAAAGCAAGGTTAGTTCTCTTTTGTTCCTCCATTTTTAGAGAACAAGTCCTTTATTGTGTCATATTGGTCCTTCTCTCCTCGAGTTTTTAATGTCTCTTGCCAAGAATAGTTATGCCGCTGACAACCCTTCTTGGGTGAAACCTTCTAAGTTTAGCAACTTTTTCGTGATCATGGGTGGGTTGAGCCATATTTAACTCGCTGAACCGCCATGAGAGGGCAGATCAACCGTCGTCGCCCGATGTCACAGTTTTTTACTAGAGTATGCTCGGGATTGTAACGTTATTCTTTGGTTACATCCCTTTTATTTTGAAGTATTCCGTCTCTATAATGTTGTTTTGACTAAATGCATCCGCTAGGTTATCAAAGGCTTAATGTTTTATCCTTTCTAGTGTTGGGTTGAACTCACTTCCTAGTCTGTACATTTTTTGTCTTCTTTTTCGTTAATGAAAATGTGGGTCGTGGTGGTCAATAGAGAGGAGGTCTAGGCATGAGGGTAGTTTATCCGGGACCGGGACCGCTAGGGGGTTATCGGGTTAGCATAAGAACTTGATTACTGTTGATGATGCCCTTTTGCCCCATCGTTACCTTAGGTGGAGTAATAATGTAAACCTTAATTTATGGGACTTACATGGGATTCCTCCGGGTGATCGAGAGTTGTTTGCTCATTTGTGTGGCTTGGATGTTTATGGAAGGCCAATGCTTGAGGGTGATTTAGTGTTGGCCAAGTTGAGCCAATAGTGGGCGCCTAGGGAAGTCCCTGTAATTTATATGGGTGGCTAGGGTGAGTTGCTGTTTTCACACCTTTGGCGGTTTAGTCTAACCATAAGCTTCTTTCCCCTCTTTTCAAAGTGATGGATATCATTTCGATACTTGCCAAGTCAATTATTCTTGTGAATCCTGATCGGTGTTAATCCTCCTCCTCCTTTTATGTCAGGGGGAGAGGTGTCGGCCGCTGACCATGCAATGGAGGATGTGGATGACCAAGTTCCTTTATTTGAACGTTTGGTTAGGAAGAGCGATCGTCAGGGTGCTGAGGCTAGTGGGAGTAGGGCTGCTATTACTAGTGAGAAAACTAACCCCTTGCTTCCTGAGAATTTGAATGTTACCCCTTTGATGACCGTGTATCCTGTTTCAGATGATGATGAAACAAAGGTTGACAAAACTGCGGATGTTGAGGTTACTGTTGCATCAGGGTTGAAGATGTCTACCCAAAAAAAGTCCAAGTCAAGGAGAATCAATGATGATATCCCAGGGACGAGTGAGGTCCAGGCTAAAGCTTGTATAGTTTTTTCATTTCTTGTATTTTTGTTACGTTTGCACGTGAACGTGTAGCTAAGTTTTGTATTTGTTATTCTGATACACAGTTGTTCATGTCAAGTAGATAAGGTATCCCAGGCTGGTGGGACCAAGTCTCATGTTGGGTCTAAAAAACTGACCCAATTGTCTTTGACAAGTATTTAAACATAAAATGGACTAATACATGTTCTGAAGATCAGTGAGCATCAAGTCTCTGATAACGATTAGAGAGAATGTCACTTCATAACTATCAATGTGAACATGATAGTTGTCAGAAGTGAGATACTCCTTGGTATGTTATCAGAGAATATGTCTCTTTGATTATTATTCAGAAGATGACTCACTAATAAAGAAATCAATGATTATTGTATAAAGCTCAAACGTCTGTATTGTTTCAGGGACGTCGAAGACCAACTGAAGAAAACATCTCATAAATTGATGTGGTGTCAGGGAGTGATTTACAAGGAGCTAAAAGCAACACCAGTGTCAATTTTATATGACAAATGTCTTTATGACTCTGAAGACTTAATTCTGGATTACAACCATACCTCTGAATGCATGGGCGGGAAACGTTTTAGGAAGATAAGTTCAAGTACTTATTGATATATGAGAAACAGGCATTGGAACTATAAGTTGTCAAATCGGGAAAGCCAAAAGTACGCTTCAGACTAGCCTACTAGGCACGTGCCTATCTATGTCAAGTGGACAACTTACTATGCAACCCACATGCAACCACTGTTTCCCCTCCTATATAAACTCTTGGTTAACCAAGTTAAGTAGAGATTCATACAAAGAAAATAATACAAATTATTATGGTTAGAATCCTCCTCTCCTAGGAACAACAATGCAAAGCTAGCTGCCTCTTGTTGTTTGAGTTAGGAGAGAATCGATCATCAACCCGGGGTAGTTTTCCGTAGGCTATCCCTTGTAAATCTTTGATTCATTTCTAATAAGATTTATAAAGTTGAAAAGTACAAATGGTGTTATTAGCATGTTTGTGTCGTTCTGAAGCAAAGCCAACCTCATCAATGTTGATGTTCATCAGTTTTCCTCACTTGCTAAAACTCTTGTTCATATCATTCATGGTTTGCATGAACGCGTGTGCGCAAGTGGACCCATCATCTCAAGGTGGTGGAGCGATTGGAACCAATCCATCTCTCAGGGTAAGTCGCCTGTAACTCCTGCGGACTTGGGTGATTCTGCCATATTGTTCCATACTAGTCTGAAGAAAAATGATACTTGTGCTACTGGGAGTTCCGCCAAGTATTATGTTGAAGCCATTGTTCTTCCTGCTCATCAGGCTTAGTTTCCTGATAAACCCTTGTTGATAGCGTTTCCACTTTTGATCACAACTGATTGATATTGTGAATGAATATGTGTTTCTCATAAGTAGGGTAGGGTTTGCGCATCAGACTGGTTCTGAGGTGTCTAAGCTATGGAAACTTTTGGGAGCCGTTGAGGTTTTGAAGTTGAAGCTTGAGGCTCGTGTGAAGATCCTTGAAGAGGAATTGGTGCAAGCTGTTATGCCTGGCAAGTGAGAGCTTGAAGCCAAGGTGAAGAGTCTGCAAGATACGATCCTCAGGGTTACTGCTGAGAAGGATAAATCCTTTCAGACTTTGAAGGCTGTAGATGTTGTCGGACAGCATGATGAAGAAGTGGCTGGCCTAAAATGGCAGATTGGTGAGTCGAAGACGGAGGCCAAGAGCTTACGTGATGACCTTGTCACAACTCTGAATCTAATGCTGAAAACTATAGTTGTGTTGCTTTTTGTAAGATCAGAAAGAGAGGCTTGTGGAAGAGTTTCCCTTGTTCGCTAACCGTTTGCTCTGTTGATTCGTTGTGTTTTGGTGTGTAAAACAACCAGTATTCAAAAATATCAACAAACGTGAGGTCAATGTTATCGTGAAACAACAAGACGTGGAGAAATACAAGTAAACCTTTTAGGAAAAAGATTACCTCGTAAACTCGTGAAAGTGATATTTATTTGTGAGACCGGGAAGTGATTTCCCGGGTCGTGTCCCAACGAGGAGTGAATGGAAAGATATTGCGAAAGGTTCGAGATTAAAATGCTTGTATGAAAGGATTGAGAGCTTATTTGGTATTGTAGAACAACGGGAAATTACAAATAACGAACGAGAAATAAATTAACAAAACTAAACTAGGAATTCAAACAAGAAATGAAAATTAAAACTTAAGAACTACTTAAAATTCTACGGGAATGATAATAGGAAGCTAGGGAACCCTAAAACGTAGTCTAAGTTTAAAATCGTAAAAGTTAATCTAAGAAGAACGTACACGCGCCAAATAAAACGTGACTTTTAAGCTACACTAGACCTACGGGTGTAAAAATGACTTTTCTACGATTCTAATGATGAAAGAAAATTTTTGAAAAAGAAAAATATTTTTTAGCTTTTTTATTTTTTATAATTAAAAACTAAATTAATAAAATAAATCCTAGAAAAATAGTACCACTATTTAGAAAATGATGAAAACTTTTATACAAGTTTACTATCTATTAAAGAAGCTGGGAAAAATAAAAAAAATGAAAAGCAGTTACAAATAAGCAGTAAATAAGCAATAATAAGGGCTGAATTATAATAAGCTAGTAAACAAATCTACAATAAATATTCAATGAAAGGGAACCAAACAAGAAAGTAGCATTAGAGCAGCTGGGAGATTCGTGGTGTTGTGTGTCTGAGTGTATCAAGAGGTCACGGGTTCGAGCCCTGTGACACTTTTTTTTGGAAAACATTTTTATTTCTTTTTGCTAAGCCTTTTAACAACAACAAAACACAACTTTAACAAAACCACTATTGCTGAAAAGCTAAAATCTAGTTTAATCAAACTAAAAATCTCAACAGTAAGGATTTTGCCAAAATTAAATCTTTTGAAATCTCAAGCTAGCCAAAAGGATATAAACTAAATCCACTACACAAGCCAAAGCAAGCACGACACACATACTAACACGCTCAACTGAAAACTAGCAATTGACACCTAGTTAAAACAGCAATTAGAATCAATAAGCTCAAGTAACCAATAACAAGATAGCATTAATAATCAACAAGCTTGACTTGACCAAGAGGCAGAAACAAGGATCAAACAAAAGAATGACGCAAAAACACAAGCTGAAGCTAAGCTCAAAGATAAAAATTGCAAAAAATACAAGTGACTAAACTAGTAGGCCAAATACAACAGTACCAAATTTGCACCTTATATGGGACTGGTTATGGGGAATTTGGTCCAGATTTGTAAGCAGGCCTTGGGGGGGCTAAATGACTATGAGAAGCTATCTAGAAATAAGCTCAACCTGAACAAGCTCCAAAAGTTTATCACTAACACTACAAGCTAAGCGTAAAACAAAAATCTAAATCTGAATCCTATTCTAACTATCCTAAAATTTAGAGTAAAAAATGCTTGGGAGGCCAAATAAGCGCAACAAATAAGCTACTAAGAAGATGCTAAAAGCTACACTAAGGGGGAATAAGCAAAAGGCAACTAAGGGGGAGACCTAAAAAGCTAAAGGAAACAAGAATTAAGCAGTTACTAACACTAAAAAGCACTAAATGAGGCTAAAACACACACTAGGGGTCTGAAAAAAAGAAAACAAAATGACTAAAGAGGCGTTTGGGGCTGCAAAAAAAGCTGTTATAAAAATTCTAAAATAAAATAAAAATATCAGTAACTAGAATACCTACCCAAAGACTAACTGTACCAAAGTTGGGTAAAACGGACATTATAACGAAGAAATGAAAAATCAAAACTTTGTGCTGTTGGCTGTTTTTTTGACAGCAAAAAGTGGGTGAAAATGGGTGAGGTTTGACTGAAAACAGTAAATCTACCAGGTTGTGAGATGTGTTATATCCTATTGTGACCTAAAATAATATTGTATACACCAACTAAAGGTGCCTAACCAAAGATCTAAGATGCCTACTAAAAAAAAGATCAGTTGAACCTAAAAATTTAGGAATAGCTACAAATCGTTTTAAAATACTTAGAATAACAAAGTTTACATGAAATGGTTACTACTAGCGAACTACACCTAATTCAAATCGAAAAGAGTGGACAAACATTTTAAGTGCTAAGAACTTCCCTGGTGCCAAACCACTCTATATATTGGGGTGTTTGAGTTTCAACTACAAAAGCAATTTCAATCCAATTACAGTAAGATGGGCGTGTAATGAGCAAATGTAAAAACATAACAAGTAAATGACAAGTGATAATAAGCAGTGGATAACAAATAAAAAGCATAAGCAGTTTTCAAAAAAAGGGCATACTACAATGAACATCAGGTAAAAAAAACTCAATTGCATTGATTTAAAAGTAAAGAGTACATAAACTTTAAAAAAAAGACTAAGAGACTAAAGATCTAACTAAACCTACTGCACAATTGGCTACATCATAATCTATTTATACTACAAATTTAGGGTTTCACTTGGCTTTTGTCTTTTCTGCCTTTGCTTCCTTTGTGAGTGTAAACATCATAAAAGACCAATTTTGTGCTTCTTGGAAGAAATCTCAGCCTAGGATTGATTTAGAATGATCTCATCCCTTGAACTTGATTTGGCGCCAAAAATGTCGTGGATGGATGACATGGCAGGTAATCTTGTGACTTCTTCATTGGAGGAGGTGAGATGGGGCTCTTTTGAGGAGGGGATGCGTTGTGGCAGGTTAAAGTGGAAGGGGTTGGAGTTTTATATTGGTGTAATAGCAGGCAAAGTGTGGAAGAAGGTGAGTTTGGCTGTTTGTTTGACCTGGAAAAAAAAACGTGTGTGTGTTATCATTGAGTTGGGTTTTTTTGACTTGGTTTGGGATTGGGTTATGGTTAAGTGTGTGTGAGTTGGGTTGGTTTGTGTAGTGGATTTTGGCAGTTAATGGATTTGGATTTGGTTAAGTAGTAGTATTAGTTTAGGGTAAATAGGTTTAAGGTAATTTGGGGTAATTAGGTTTAGGTAAAGGTAAAATATTGGTGTTTGTGGTTTCGGGTTTGTTTTTTTTTTCAAGCTCACTCCAATGCCATGATCCCGGGGTTGAGTTTCGACTCCGTCTTTTTTTTTTTTTTTTTTTTTTTTTTTTTTTTTTTTTTTTATTCTTCAATAAATGCTCTAAATGGTGTCGAGTCGGTTCGGTATTGTGTTCCATTATGCTCCGTTTTGCTCATATTTGCCTCGTTTTCAATCCTTTTGTACGCTGAAATACACAAAAACACATTCCAAAGGATATTGTAACATTAATTGTGATCGTTTTCAAGTGTTTTTGATTGTTTTGACTCGAAAATTGGACGAAAAGATATGTGGAAAAAGGCACATATCAAATCCCCACACTAAGCAATTGCTAGTCGCCTAGCAATTCAAAATTTAAGAACAACCCATTTTGAAAATTTAATGATTTGATGTCTCTTTACCAGATCCATTACTTCTGGAGTAGCCAATGTTTTAGTGTGAACTAAAGGTACATTGATACCAAATAATTTTAAGCAAACCATCAGCTGTCAACGATGTTGATTTGTCTTTACCAAAAGCCGTTTGCTTCTGGACTAGCAACTCTTTTGATATCATCTTGGTGAGTTGATTAGCCAGTTATGGTTTTCCACTGCCTTTACCACCAAGCCATAGCCTTGTGGGTAGTCAACTCTTCACTTATAAAAGATACGGTGAGTTGAATACTATACATTTTGGCAAATTGTCGAGGATGCAGAGGCGGGGAGTTGGAAGTGAGTGATCGTGCGTGGTACGGGAGGGAGCGCGCGTTTGGCTCGCGAGGAGCGGCAGCCACACATCGCTTATGTGTGCTGGAAGCAGTGGTGGGATTGATTAACGCATTTGTGAGGCGTAGCGCAAAGGACCGCGGCGCGGTCCATGCAATTTCTTATTAATTTTTTTGGTAGCGGCAGCGCAGAAGAGTTTTTAAATTTGGGCCAAAACGGGGTCGTAGTGGGACTGAGAAGGGTAGCAGGTGTGGTGTGTGGGATGCATAGATTGCGTAAATGTGGGGGGGTTTGCGCCGCGAGAGGCGAGCGGGGGGAGATGGTGAGGACTGGGGTGGGGGCGGGCGCAAGAGAGTACCACACTTACCGAAAACGCCGGTGTGGGAACGAAAAAAGATAATCATAGCTTAAGTGTGGAGAGAGAAATTTTTTTTCACAAAAAGGATTTAAACAAAGCGCGGTATTACATCATTTTAGACAAGATCGGGAGAGGAGGGGCGGGCTGGCTGTTGAAAATAGGCGCACCAATCACCACGATCCAAAGGGAAATTGTTTGAAAACACCGAGCAAGACAACTCACAAGAAGCAACACATAGACGAAATTCCCCTCAACTTATTTAAGAAAAAAGGAAAGAAATCAGAAACATGGGATGAAAACCCAGAAATGCTACTGGTTTTGTAAGCGCGAGTCGCTAGCTTACTCGACCGCCGGGGCATTCATTGGTGTGCTTGGGGAAGGCAAGATTGGTATGAAACAATCTCCACCGTAGCTTTCCAGTCCAAGTGATGTTGGACATAACACTGCCAAGTTCGGTGAAAGTTCCACCCCGATGAGATAGTACAGATAGTATCCCCGGCTCAAAAATGATAACATGAGAATGCCTGGGTCCAAACACAGTGTCCTCCACTCACTAGAGGCAGGCGAAGAAGAGGAGAAGTCACGGGATATTCTGGGGGCGAAGAAGAGAAAGGAAAGTCATGATAAGGGGCGATCTTGACTAACTCATCATTCACAACACAGCGGAGAATTCATGAATTTGTAGTATGACGAGTCTCATCATTTAACTGCAGCTGATCAAGACATATCCCGGGGTTGGTATAGGATCAAGAGTAAGAAATGTCATCATGACCCGGTGAGATATGGATACGTGGGGAGTGCGTGTCAAGGGGAGGAACTCGCTCGAAGGAGTGAATGATTTCAATGACTCGGGGAAGAGGTGATGAGAATGAGAGACGAGTGGTACTTGTCACCTAAGTGTGTCTCGCGTAGTATGGGAGTGCAGGAACTGAAGGCTTCGAAATTGCGGATATAGGTGCAGTGTGAGAAGAAGTGTGCACTGACCCTTAATGGGGAGTTGAGGAGATGAAGATGGGTGTGGTTCTCTTTAAGGGAAGCCTCGGATTGTGGGTAGGAATGAGGGCAGACTGGACATGTCGATAATGGTGGTGCAGGGCGAAGGGCTGTGCATCGGTGTGGATTTCAGGTGTCAGGGGTTACTGAGTCAATCAGTGTCTCGGTGTCTCCTGAGAGAGCGGTGACTGAACCTCGAGGAAGGTATGTCTTGCCGAAATGTAGAGCGTGAGTGTCTGCCACCATGATAACGGGGGAAGTCGTCCAGGGTCAGTAGAGAGATCGGGGAGAACGATCGCATCATGGGAGGTCTGTGTTGGGAAGGACAAGAGGGAGGGAGGGGAGTGAGTCACACAGAGGCGCGTGCGAAGAAATTCCCTGTGAGGCTCGTCTTGGGATTGGGGACGAGGAGTGTCTCAACACTAGACTGGTTAGTGAAGTACGTCTGATCCTTGGTGCAGGAATTGTGTCAAGGATGCGGCGCGCCGCCATGGAGATGAGAGAAGAAGGTGAGTGGTGAATGGCCTCGCGGTCGAGTGAGGAGGGGTCCAGGACTGGAGGAAGGATGACGAAGGGAGAGGAGCGTACAAGGCATGAAAGGTGCGAGGTAGTTTTGTCATGTGGTGGGGTCGTTGTCTGGCTAGCGAAGTTTGCATACTTTGTATCTCCCTGCGGATTGTTGTGGATTGGGAGGGGATGGCAACCTGATGCCACTGATGAATCTTTG
>LBNU01010001.1:12771-24762 GCA_014162995.1 Artemisia annua | reverse complement strand
ATACCAGGATACATGCTAAAATAACAACTACAAAGGAAATACTAGTACTACAAATACCAATAAAGTCAATACATAAACAAAACAAAATGCAGAAGCAATCACTCAAGGTCAACCCATACATCAATCATAGCAGGAAAAGGAGCTTGAACTAATATCATCACCATACTCTGAATACATGGTACAGTGCAAAGGGACCAACCAATGCACCTCCAAACATCACCATATGATGACAATATAAGTAAGCATGACTGCCAAAACTGATGTGGTACCTTAATTCATAAGCAGCATCCCAGAAGCAGCATCCAGAAACAATCACCCAATAGCAGAAGGACAAAGAAATTCCCATACAGCAGATCATCAATTCATATTCATAAACAATAAGAGGGGAGTGCCAGTGTAGCAAGTTAAGAGGAAACTACCTCCTTAAAAACCTACCCATAGTAAAACCCAAAGGGAAAACCCACAGGTAGGAAAAGAGTATAGCTTTCCCCAAAACATCCCCACAACCAGAAGTGCCAATACACTAACAACTTGCAAACACCTGGAAGCAAAAGGCTGCTAGCAAAGATCAAAGAAAAAGGCCAAAGCACCACCAATAAAGCATCCCATACAATACCTAAAACCAAATACCAACCAGATAGGAAACCAAAGTTGCAGTATACTAACTTAAACAAAGCTAACCATACCAAACATATGAAATGAGAGTCACACCTTCACCACTCATCATTCCACACATTAGTATGCTTAGCAGTCAAGTTATCAACTGACCAACACAGCCCTCTATCATTCCAGTCACTATCCATATACGGTTTGTAGGTTAATATATAATAAAACATACATTATTGGCCCCTGTGGTTTGCGTCTATTTTCACCGTTCATCCTTTAACTTTTTTTCAGTTATAAAAGTTACAATAATGGTCCTTGTGGTTTGGGTTGACTTTCGTCTTTGGTCCGTTTTTACAAAAACTTTTTTTTTTTCAATTTTTTCCAAAAAATTAAAATACTTTTCGAAAATCTTTTAAAAAATAAAATTCCTTTCGAAATTCTTTTTTCTATTTTTTTCTCAAAATTTTTTTTTTTGAAATTAATTTTTTTTTTCGAATAAAATTTTTTAAGATAAATATTTGAATGAAATATTTTTTAGAAAAAATATTTTTTAAAAAACATTTTTTTAGAAAAATTCAAAAAAAAAGAAAATTTTTTTTCGAATTTTTAAATTTTTTTTTTCGAAAATAAGTTTTTTGGAATTTTAAAATTCAAAAACATTTTTTCGATTTTTTTTTCAAAAACATTTTTTTAATTTTTTTTCTAATTTTTTTTTGAAATTTTTTGATGGTGATGGATTGTGTAAACATGGACGAAAACGTGTAAAAACGGACGAAAACGTGTAAAAACGGACGAAAAACGTGTAAACACGGACGAAAATGTGTAAAAGCGGATGAAAACGTGTAAAAACGGACAAAAACGTGTAAAAACAGACGAAAACTTGTAAAAACGTGTAAATAGGGACGAAAAAGTGAAAAGACAAACGATAACGTGTAAAAAACAAACAAAAACAAGTAAAAACGAACAAAAACGTGTAAAAACGGACGAAAACTTGTAAAAACGGACGAATACGTGTAATCACAGACAAAAACATGTAAAACGGACGAAAACTTGTAAAAACGTGTAAACACGGACGAAAAAGTGAAAACACGGATGAAAACATGTAAAAACAGACGAAAACGTGTAAAAATGAACAAGACGTGTGAAAACGGACGAAAACTTGTAAAAATGGATGAAAACGTGCAAAAACAAACTTTACACGTTTAAACACGGACGAAAAAGTGAAAAAAAAGTCAAGGGACTAAAGGTGAAAGTCAACTCAAACCACAAGGACCATTATTGTAACTTTTATTTCTGAAAAAATGTTAAAGGATGACCGGTGAAAACAGACGCAAACCACAGGGGCCAATAATGTATGTTTTATTAAGTATTAACCTGCAAACCGGTCAAACAGGTAAAAAATCGGTCAACATTGCGTATATTGTGCAAAATTTGAAAGTATCTTAGCGATACAAGTAATAGATTTAGTATGTTGCGTATTTCGTTCCTTTTAAGAAAGTATGTTGCATATCTTTAGACTTCTCCCTATATATAAAAAG
The DNA here is from genome assembly GCA_014162995.1 of Artemisia annua. Taxonomy (NCBI): domain Eukaryota; kingdom Viridiplantae; phylum Streptophyta; class Magnoliopsida; order Asterales; family Asteraceae; genus Artemisia; species Artemisia annua. Next base: position 22,618 of record LBNU01010001.1, on the reverse strand, counting down.
AAAATAATTTTTGAGGCAATTTCGTATCCTCCCTTCTTTTAGTTGAAAATTTCATATAAAATTTTAAAAAACTTGAAAATGAATAATATGTTATACTTAAAATACCTTTTTATTGTTACTTTCTCACAAGAAATAGTTTGACTGCTTTTTAATATATTTTTATTAGAACCATCATTAAAATGTTATCAATCACATTATAGCTATATTACATTTAGCGTGAGATCCAGTTATCCTTTTAGGCCGTTTTTTTATGGAGCCCGGTTTTTTAATAAAACTGGCTGCCCCGCGATCCGGATAACACCCAACGCCTCTCACATGCATCTCTCACCTCCTCTCTGATTAATCGGCGCTCGGGTGGGTAAAATAAAACCCGACCGGCGACGCAACCCGATACGAAATGGAGCATCTATAGTGATTTATGTGAGTGTAGCTACAGGATCATCTACAGGAAAGTAATATTCTAATTGGGGAACAGTTTTTTGTGAGAGGAAACATGTTTTGTGGTTGGGAATCAATATTATAATTCTTTTTCATGTATATTTGTGGTTGTAAGAATGCGTTGGGTACGATCTACAGTAAGTGGGGTTTTTTTAGCCACACTAATGCGTGTTGTGTCACGTGTAGTATAGAGGTGTTTTATGCCTATTCAAGATTTACATGCATATTTAGCCGACTTATCCTATAACACACACACTAACGAGCAGTGTACCCGATCAGTATGTAGATAGTGGTAAGCAAGTGTCAATCACTAAGAGTGGAATGCAATACCTAGTTAATATAATCAGTATTTTAATATACTAAGTTAGTTTTACAACCTAATCTAACGCAAGGGGGTTTAGTATGAGAGACTAGCACGATTTGGGTAGATTAATAGTAATTAAACTAATGAGAACAAATACAAAGAATGGCGAATACGTACTTGTCACTTGTTTTATTGTTAGTTTTATATGATGAGTATCGTAATCTTATCTGTCTCGTTGGTTCTTAAGTATAGGCGAGTAAACCCTTAATGATCACTTATGTCTATCTCACTTAACTAATTTGCACTAGATAAATAAGCGTAGAGGGGGTATGGCAGCCCAAGCAAAACATAGTTAGACACAGAGGTTATCAAAGCACATATAAAAAGAACAAAAAAAAAACATCATATAAACTATTAATCAATGGGAAAGCAATTTTAGGGGAGCAGTATGGTGGCCACAAGCCCATCAATCCTGATGGATTAAAGTTTACTATTACAATAAAACAAAACTACTTAATGAATTATACACATGCAGGACCTTCTTACTGCTCTAAGATCTTCGTTTGGGGTGTGTCTTGTGTTGCCTTTTCGTCTGAATTCGTCTCCTTAGGGTTTGGTTGCACACAAAATTCGTATGTATGATGGGGTATTTATAGCTTCTGTCCGAGGGCATGATGCGGCGCATCAACTAAGTAGATGCGGCGCATCTAGGCAACTTCGCGTGGGGTCCAAGATTAATATATTCTGAAATATTCGTACTCCGTCTTCAGATGCGGCGTATCATGAATTTCTATGCGGCGCATGTCCTTTAGCGTCTTGGATTGTCTTTGGTGAAGTATTGATAGTGATACGCCTTATGTCAATATTGTAATGCGGCGTATCTGGAGTAGAGCAAGTTGGATCTTCTTCGTTGACCAAAGTTTCATATGCGGCGCATGATAAAATCACATGCGGCGCATTCTTCTAAGTCAGGCAATGGTCTTCGAATTCATCTAAGTATGATGATAGCGTTTCCGTCTAGAATGATACAGCGCATCTCCTTGATTTCAGTAGACTTTTCCAGCTTGATTAATTTGCTCCATATTTAGTCCAAAATCGCCAAGTTTCACCAATTGCTTGTTTTTACCTGAGAATTACTAAAGTGAACAATTTAGTACCAATTCTCATACATAATATAATAAAACAAGACAATTAAATAGGATAAACGATGACAATATAATGTACTTATTTGATGTCATCACACACTCATCCATTTAGATAGATGAGGCTTCTTCTGGATTCTTCAAAAGCACATATAGAAGGTGAGTGCTGGCGACCCAAATCTAGGGTTCATAATTTTTTTTTTAATTCGAGTTAATTTTTATGTAAGCTATTTTTTTGTTTATAAGAATGATGATGAAGTTGATTATAAGAGGTTGTGTGTATTTTTTGTAGGTTTTTTTGTTGGTGTAGTTGCTTGGATGGTTTATCAGTTTGGGTCTTTTTTATTTTTCCAAGTAAGTTTTTATGTTAATTTTACTTCGTTTTTTGGATTTTATGGTGTTGTGCTTTAAGTTTGCATGGTTTTTTCATTTGTATATATTGCTGGGGTTTTTGTGAAATCAGTGGTGTTTGTGATTGGGAGTCTGCCATTGAATTTAGGGGTGTTTGGGATTTGGGTGTCCTATTAATTTAGGGGGCTGACTCTTTCGAGCTTATCACCTAATCAACTTCAGCTTATTCACCCACTCGAATAGAAGAGTGCCCTTATTGACTTTCTCCAAATCAAAATAAGCCCATCTTGGTTATGCTTTAACTGGTATGGTTTAATTTGGGTTTAGGGTATTTGAAACAAAAAATTAGCTTACTTTCTTTGGCTTATGAGGTTGCTTAATTCAGCTTATGGCTTATTCATAAGATATGTGGTGCACAATCTGCAAAAAGATGGTGTTGAGGATAAGTATCGTAAGTCTCAGCAAATGGTGTTGCAATATATGATCCTAATATTAGCATATAGCGCAATGTGTAGACTCAAGGATTCTTCAATTTCTGTAGCAGATAATTATTGGCCTGACCTTGTTGTTACATGTATTATATATGTGGCCCGTACGGAACCTGCATCACTTTAAGAGACGAGCTGACACTACAAGTGCCTGAAAACGCGTGCCACCGACAGGAAGTGCTTGCAAATCTCTCATAACACCAGGTAGTACCTGCTATCCACAAATAGCCCGCTTTATGTAGAAGTTTAGGTTTTTTGGTTGCTGGTGTTTTATGCAGAAAAGCTGTTTTTTAAATGGTTGTGATATGTGTCTAATTACACATATCTTTTACCTCATTTAACGGACCAAAACGACCAAAAACACCCAAATTGACCGTATAATGTTACAAATATTTTTGGAATGTGTTTTTGTGTATTTCAGGTACAAATGGGTTGAAAACAAGGCAAATGTGAGTAAAACCGAGCTTGGAATGGAAAAAGTGCATAAAAGACGGAGCCGGGAGTAGATTTTACATTTTTGGTCAACTTAAACCCCGTGATATTGTATTTGATAGAGCACGAAATTACGAGACCATCGTTAATTTTATTTGGAGCATCGAGGCAAAGACGAAAAGTGAAAAATTATTAAAGCCCGAAGATAAGCCGAAGAAATAAACCCAGCTCAAGCTCAAAAAATATTAAGTCAAGTGTTTTAAGAATTTTGTATTATTGGAGCCCACGAACAGCCAAGCCACAACGGGCCTTGTCCAAGTCCAATCCAATTAACCAATACTCTAGGGCTACTTAATATTTGCCTTATAAAAAATTGGGGGAAGGCAGCCGACAAGGAGAGATTCACAGACAACACCAAAAAAAATTAACTTTTCTTGCATTTTCTTTTTTAGTTAGCTATGTAGTAGTAGTTTTTAATTTCCAGTAAGTAGTGGTGTGGGGATCAGTTCCTTCTTTTAAACTACATATTTTGTCAATTGTAATTTAGTTTTTATTTCATTTGTGTGTCCGCTTGCTACTTTGAAGATTTTGGTTTATGATATTTGTTTTGTGTTAAAATCCAGTTAATGGTTTTTAAATTTGTGTTTGTAACGTTAGATTCTAAAAGGTTTTAGTTGTTCTTTGTATTTTGTTTTGCCACACATTAGTGTGTGTCATCACACACATTCTGACATATCACCTAGAATAATCATTTATAATCTAAGCATTTTGTCTATGATTAAGGAATCAATATTTTATAATGTTTTTTTATAATTCGTGTATTGATCTTTTACTTCATTTCATTGTTTGTTTCTGTCCGAAAATTACAAATGCAATTTTATATTTTATTTCCATATGTTGATTTTATTTTTCGAATCTCAGTTTCTAAACCTTATAGCCATGTTTTAAATTGTAGTAAAATTCCATTTTATCATTTTAAAATTGGTTCAAACTTTTATTCTTACGCAGTCAAAATATTTTTTTTTAAAAGGAAGTGATCAAGTGGTAAGTTGAGTTAATAATGGAGCTTATGGACGGGGTTTGAAGCTTATGGAATAAGTCTCATTTCGTCATCTTTATATTTTTCGTCTCATTCGGTTATCTCTAATCCTTTTTCCTATACTTCTTTATTTATTAATGTTTATGTTTATCGTCATGTTTAGTTTAGTAGTTATTATTGTTGCTTTAATTGTTGCTTGTAATATAGTTTTTATTATGTGCGAATTGTTTATATGTTAGTTTAGAAATATGTTTACTATTGTTGGCTTATTTGTTTTTGATAGCGTAGTAATCATGAGTAGTGAGTAGATTTTTTATATACTTGTTGAGTAGATTATTCGGCAAATTAAGTGTGGTTTTATTAAGGTTTAAAAATATATTGGTTAGTAATTTTATGTTACATAGGTTGAAATTTTGGTTGTTTAAGCGGGCAAAAGCCGTGAAAATAATTGGGTTTTAATCTAGATATTGATATCTCTTTATGAAAAATTGTTTTCAAAATAAACCAACGTTGTGAGAAAATAATTATTTGTAAAAGATATTAATTCATCAATAGAGGACTCAATTGAAATAATAAGCCACACTTAAGGATCGAGATAATTTGCTTAACAAGTATATCTTTTTATCACATATTTCTTAGTTGCTTGCTTAGTATAATCTAGTTTATTATTTTTAGCCGTTGTCTTTTATCGTTAACTTTACATTATTTACTTGCTATTAGTGTTTTTATTATCTTTGCTTTAATCATTTAGGTTTAGGCCCGTTTTAAGTTTAGATTGCATTTTATGTTATTTGTGCTTTCCGTTATTGTTTTATATGCTTTAATATATGTTTCCTAGTGTAGATTTACCTTTCATTGTTTCATACACGACTATATCTCTTCACCATTCACATCACTCGATCACAAACAAGAACCGATTTACCATTTCACATCTCGTCGGGACTTAATGACCCGGGGATACACTATACTCATCGGAAAACGCGTGGTTTGACTACTTTGACTATTTCTTGGTTAAAGTTGACTTTCTACCGCGATCAGGTTGTTTCGTTGAAAAGTTTTATGTTATGAGTCGGTGGACTTATACAACTCGGCAGGATATCCGTACTCATATGTGGTTTTGCAACTCATTTTATGCATGTGCGTCCTTGCCGCCAGAGATTGCTGATGGTTCAGAGTTTGGAACACTACATTTCACTACTCGGTATGAACATTTTGGATGCCGATAATCAAAATATATACTTTTTGTGTGTACTTGACATAGTTGCTGATTGATTTATTCCTTTCACTATTCTTTGAAACACATGTTAAGTTGACTCCCATTTTTTTATATGCAGGTTTCATTTTTTCGGCCTATATAGTCTCAGTTTTTTTGTGAGATGGTAAGCAAATGATTTTTCAAGACATTTTGTTTGCTAACAATAGAATAGTGTGAATGACTTCTAATTTGTTTTGTGGAACAAAGAATGACGGATGAAAACTTACCATTTCATTAGTCTAAATGCTGCAAAAGTATGAAGAATGCTTAAATATTTAAAGCATACTTTTGTTTCTTACCCAAAACTAATCACGTTGTTTTCCCAACTTCAGGCTGAATGGACGTCCCCTAAAATTCTTACATGGAATCCTTTGAATGAAAGATATGGCCAGGTTAGTCCTTACAATCATGAGCTTTGCGGTACGAAAAACATAGATTCTTTTTGGTATGGGTAGAGCCGAATTGACACAAATGTATCTTTCTCATTTGTTATACTATGTGTGATTCCTTTAATACATCAAAACAGCTATTCACATGTCAACATGTCGGGTTGAAACATCTTAGTATAGGAACCGGGTCAAAAGGGTTAGTTTGCAAATGTGTCGGGTTGAGCTGGTGCGTACTCAAGTTGTGGTTGCAAATATTACGGATGTCTAGGATTAAGTTGTAGTTTTGTTTCTTGATTCAATTAAACGATTATGAGTTGTCTTTTAGTCTATGTATCTCTTTGGAGACACAATGCAATTAGGTAATGATGTCTGATACTATGCGACATGTTCTGTGTGGAAAATAAGTAATATTACAATGCATTACTCATTATCATCTTTTATTTAGGAGACACAATGAATAAGTACGTAAAAAATGAATGAACAGTACTACTATATTACATTATTTATAGTGACTGTTTATTTTATGAGGTTAACGCTGAATGTAATCTGCTATTTCTCTGTTCTAATGAAATCATGTCCCATAAGAGATCCAATGTATCGAAATATGGAGTTCGGGACATATATGGTGATTTTGAAACAATGTAATCGAATATTTACTATTGATTACAGGAATTAGTGAAAAGGGCTCTAGAGCATCATGCATCTTTGTTTTAAAATTATATATAGTATGAAATTAATAGTTTGGTCACACAATCTGTTGGTAGCTTATAAGTCTAGGTGTCCCCTCCTATTAGTCTATGATGGTAGCTTACAAGCTAGCTCCTCGAGTTAGTTCTACACTTGGGTTTATGGCTTGATACGGGCATGATATAGGATGAGTTTGTATTATCATGTGATAAAGTTAGCTAAACAAGTTGTTTTGAATAAGGAGTGTGGAGTTACAAGTGGTTATTCCAAACTGCTTATTACGTACCACTATTCGACAAGTGTGTCCAAACTGCTTATTTAACAAAAACCAAACACCCCTTAAGCCAGAAATGATTGTATCTTATTAATTTTCATGGCCCACATACCCTTTGTGGCTGTTTGTTAAATTTGACATTTAAAATATAAAATCATTACATAGGTGAATGAATCAACATTGACTGAAATTTAGAAACAATGTCAGGAAATGACCTGAAGATTTGGTTTTTAGATGTAACCTTAATCTGGATAGATTTCCAACAAAGTGTTGTCACTTGATCTTTGCAATAATATATTGACATCAAGCTGTATATTAGATGGTCTTTCCTTGAATGTGTGGTAGGGACTGTTTATAAACCAATGATTAAAAATCACTAAACCCACAGAGTTATGCAACTGGTCCGATTCAAGCAACCTGGAGGCACATATAGATCCTTTTCTCCGGACAGGTATATACGTTGCGTTGTTGCATCATGCTTACTTTAAACTGTTCTTTAATTTCTGTACATTCATGGTTTTCTTTTCTTTTTTTCTTTATTTGCAGAAAAGAACGATTCATCACTAGGATTGTTGGTGCTCCATCTGACCCGCGTGTCATCCATGAAGTTTGCACCATATAGATTTCTTACTGGTCCAGGTTTAACTCCTTTTCTTTCTTGAATACTGCATATGTGTCTGTTGCCATGATATCCTTTTAATTTGACATGGAATGTTAGGTTATATACCATCATCCGTAAGTTTTATATTCAGGGTTGTCAATATTTATGTAAGAATTTTGTTTTGAGTTAAATTTATCAAATGAGTTCACCATTAAATCTGAGCTATTCGCCGTGGCTTTGAAAGTTTTATGGATAGTAGTCTTGCGGAACAACCAATGAAAGGTAATACGATGCTGTTACATTGAATGTCATTCACGTGTTTTCATATATAAATCCTGAACATGTGTAGACAGGTTCTGAAGTTGCTTTGTTATTTGTTTTTTTGGCTACAGATACAATGCACGGGCAGCGGCATCCCAACCCCACGACATGTGTTTTGAAACTACCGATACTTGATAAAAGTAATCATTTTTAAACTGAAAGTGATTCTATGGACTTATTATTTGTGTTAGTTTAAAGAAATAGTAATTTTGTGCCGGCTTCACAAGGTTGTATATAAAGGTGTTATACGGTGATAGTAAAATATATTTTGATCTTTACATGTGTATGAGAATTAGTTGTATAAACACCTCGCGGCAACACGTGGGCTTAAAACCTCGTTTAATACATATAATACTATATAACATTTATTGAAGTAGAATTTGGAGCCGATATTGTTGCGAAGCCGCCTGTTGGGAGGTTAACTCCAGGGAGGTGGATGGCTTGGGTGAAATGTGGAGTTGCAGCTCGAGCTGACACTCTTCACACGTCGAGCCGAGTCGAGCCGTCGACTAAGATGGATTAAAAAAAGATTGATTAGTGGGTTTTTCACTTAGTTCGCACTTAATTGTTGTGCGTTGCATGTTTTACATATGTTTTTCATTGACGATACATTTAACACTTAAATTTTAGGGTTGGCTGCATGTTGTATATTTGTTTTTCATTATATCAATGCTAGAACTATGTACAAAAGCAATCGGCTATCCATTTTTTTATTCTGTAATTTCTCTCTTTAAACACCGACATTGGTTGTTGTTACGTTATATCTGAGAGAGTCGTAGGTGTTTAGGGTTTCTGTGGTTGAACAAATCGTTAGAGAGGTTTCACTGCCATCTGATTCGTTAATGTAAAGTATTTCGGCTCCTTTTTTTAGTTTGTGGATTTATGGATATGTGTTTGTGTATATGTAATCTTTGTGATAAGTATGACGTGTGATTATAATTGATGCTTCTATATGCTTTGCTACAAGTTGTGTTTTATTTGGCTTGCATGATTTTTCCGTATTTTTTAGTTTATATGTTGTTGGAAGATTTCTGGATATGTAATTGTGTTTGTTTAAGCTTTGTGTATAGGTAGTACAAAAAATTGGATGACGTGAAATGGAACTTTGTTTTGTAGGTAAACGTGGTTTTGGACTGCCAAGAACCGTATGACATAAAAGTATTTGCTTGACAATCTTTTGTTTGCAATTAAAGGTTAGAGAAGGTAAAATTGAGAATGTTGACCAGGCTTTACATGAACCTTCCTGAATTAAACCTAGTTGATCAGGCTATGTATAATTTAGGGTTAATGATGTAATGCTTGGGTTAGTCGGACTCGTATCATGTTCGATGTTTTATGAAAATGTTATTTTGGTTATAGTTGGAGTTTTTATTTTTGAAACACCAGCATTCTCTATAACCTTTAGCTCTACCACCAATCTGTCACACCCCACCAAATGACGGAAACGCGAGATGCTACGCAATCAATATACATCGCAAAAGATGATAAAGCAACACAAAACATAATATCATAAAACAATCTCAACATGTACAAACTTGTCTGAATACATGTTTCAAAGTTATATCATCAATGTTTTAACAAAAGATTACTAAAAGATAAATAAAAGTTTTAATCTGTCATGAGACAATAAGGAAATCAATGCAATGCAATCAACTAGTTTTCCACCTTAACTTGATCACCTGAAAAGCATGAAAAAAACGGTCAACTATGAAATAGTTGGTGACAACAATTTGTACACCAAAAATAGTTCCATAAATAGTTCCCATGATTTTCCAATATCTTACTAAAATGATTCTCAAAAGGAAGTTTCATGAATTGTTTGACAATTGTGTATAAATAAATAACAATAGATAATGAAATGTATGCCTTAAGTGTTTATGGGAAGTCATTACTTAAATGCATGCAGCCGTATCTATTTCAAAGTATCAGTTTCCAAGGTATCAGTTTCCCCTATTGTAACTCTATACACTAGCCTTAAGTTTCTAGTACTATGCATCCCTGAATCATTGAGTGAGGAGTGGCTCGATCCTAATAGCGCTATTCATAAGTACCAACATCTCATCCCGAATCATAGGAATAGTGAACTAAACGTAGTGAAGTATAATCCTCAAGCATCAAACAACATA
>LBNU01010000.1:9693-26576 GCA_014162995.1 Artemisia annua | reverse complement strand
CGCTCGCCAGAACTATGGTGGAATATGCTTCTGCGGTAAGTTCACTTTTTGTTTAAATTAAAAGCGCATTATATTAGCAACATAAATATCACGTTGAAATATTGATGACAACCAAAAGTTGTCTTTATCCATATGCAGGTTTACACGGCAGATTCAACGCGTGGACTTGTTCAAGATGTGATGGCCTGACCAAGGTAACTTGTTTCTATAGGAGGTTTATGCACTAAAAGAGTTTCAAGTTTTGATCTTTCTTGTTTGCAAATTACAAAGAGACGTTAAAATTCTTCACGTTTGATTAATGTTCATGTTTGGTGCAACCTTGTGTCAGGGTTTTGAGGTTATAGAGCTTATTGTGGATGTTCAGAACTGTCTGCAGGTGCATCTTCTTACCTTTTTCACAGACATTGAGTATGTGAATATTTAAAATGTTTCTTCGGTACTGACTGAATACTGGTTGCAGGCCTTTGTTGGGGTTGCAGATGATCTTAATGCTATTGTTATTGCATTCAGAGGCACTCAAGAAACCAGGTATGTGTTTTTGGTGACTTGGTGCTCTTTTAATTTCTTATTGTATTTTCTTGTTTGTAATTTCACATTAAAAGTTGAGTATTTGCAGTATACAGAATTGGATTGAGGATTTATTTTGGAAGCAGCTTGACTTCGACTATCCCGATTGCTCAGGTGGCAAAGTGCACCATGGATTCTTCAATGCTTATAATAATACAATTGTTCGGTCGGGAATTCTCGATGGTGTTAGCAGAGCAAAAGCAATATACGGAGACCTCGATATTATGGCATTCAATGGGTGGGGCCATGGCTGCTTTTTGCGGACTGGATCTTGCGGTAACCATACTCAACCCATCACTCGCCTTGCAAAGTTATCTTTTTATTTACATTTTTAATTTGTATTAAAGGGTTGTTTATGGTTTTACAGCTCATTTATGGATCAAAGAATGTTCAGGTTACAACGTTTGGAATGCCTCGAATTGGAAATGCTGCTTTTGCATCATATTATAGTGAAGTTGTACCAAATACTTTTAGAGTGACACATGAACATGATCTAGTGCCACATTTGCCTCCTTATTATCAGTACTTTCCACAAAAGACATATCATCACTTCCCAAGAGAGGTATTGTTACTTTACTTTCATAACTAGTACCATTTATTTGCTGCTACATAAACTGAAGGCACTTGTTACTTGCTTTCCTTGTGCCCGATCTTTTACTATATATGCTTTTCTTAATGGCCTTCTGTAAGGAAGATACGAGCGAAGATGCTTTAGTACCTATGTGTCTTAGTAAAATTATTAATTAATTCCTCAAACCTACCTATAGGTCACAAATTACAGACCTGTTGACCCACAACATACGATAGTCCAGATAAATAATTAAATTCATTTTGTTAGTTTGTATTTGAACAAGTGAACTTTTATCCCAAGCACATTTTGTTCCCTTCTAGATTTATAGTAGACTCTTTTCGTGGACGGAGTAACAGTTTACTACCACTTTATAGTAGACTCTGTTAATGTCCTCGATGAACCACCAACACTTCCGTATGTACATATTTATCAAGAAAAAAAGTTGCATCCATACGATTTTAATCAAGTTAGAGTTCAAATATGTGATATTATTCGTTTTGTCACCTTCAACTTTATGATACAAACTATTCTGCCTTTGAATTCGCAGGTATGGCTCTACAACATTGGGTTGGGATCTCTTATTTATCCGGTTGAAAAGATATGTGATGATTCTGGTGAAGACCCTGATTGTAGCAGGTACGGAGTAACTCTTTTCTGTATCTAGAACAACATTATTAGAATGTATATCTATTAACTACAGAAGTTCTATTATTTCAATGATAGTATAATTATTTATTTTAAAAAAAGTTGAATTAGGAACATATTTATACATTAAAAATATACAAATTCAACCTGTTTTTATGCATTAGAGATCCGTCCCGTTTCAAATTATATAGATCAAATGCACCACCTGTACGTACTGTCTTCATTGCATCTTTTTCTGAAAATACTTGCTGAATATTTCAGATCAGTCACTGGAAACAGTATATCAGACCATTTAACTTATTTTGGTGTTGAAATGGGGGTGCGATACTACATCAAGCAAATGCAAGATTGTGATGGCTCCTAGCCTTGCGTCCTATGGTAAAGAAGATGATTATGGAAATTTCATATTGTCAAGAGTTCCTTCCAAGTCCGTCTCAAAGATAATACCAGAGCCACGGATGAGGGATCATTGATCAGCTTGAGCGGCGCTCACTTGTTTGGTCACCTTGTATTTCAACATAGGTGATTATGGTGTATGAGTGGGTTCTGTTGGGCAGTGTAAATATGTATGTACAGTTGATCCGAATATTCATGAATTGTAAACCACGTCTTCAAAAATTTGTGTTGCTATCGAAGTCTGCAAGGCATTGTTGAGGTCGAACTTATGTACCTATCTTCTTAAAAACGTAAAAAAAGCTTTTACATCAGTTTTAGTTTTGTTGCTTATATCAGGGTGTGATTTGCAACCAAAAAAAGGCGATACATTTATCGCCAAAGTAGAGTTGAGTTTCTAACAGATTAACAGATTACTAGTACAATCTGGTCATGTTGTAACTAATGTCGGAGAAAGCACACGATGATATCAGTGGACGTGTAAAATAGGGCAAATTGTGGGAGTTACGTAACGAGACACAATGGGTTCAAGTAGAAGTATATGATATTGTTATACATGCTAAAATAAGACAGGTCAAGTTGTTAACTTGCAAACTCTTTGGTTAGTTTTTATAACTGAAACTGGATACGGAAAATTATAATAAAAAAACTAATTACAAAAAGTTAAAAAGGGCTAAAAGGCCATACATGCAGTTAAATACACATACAGTATTGCAAATGATATAGAGCTGCAAATAAAAAGCTTTGATCAATAGCCAAAGAAATCAATTATGGCATCTTTTATCCAAAAATACAACCATCTTTGTAACTCGAATGGAACTGAGTCTGTGTAAAAGAGGATTAGTTTATGTACTCACTCAACTAGTTATATATTCATGTTCCTTTTCATAACTCATTTATTAAATCAAAACAAACACAGGAGAAGTCACTAAATACATTCTCCTCCTGGAAGTCAAAGGACCATCACTAAATACATGTTCCTTTTCCAAATCTCACGGTATCAGCATCAAAAAACAATGCTGATGCAGAATACATTTTCCCATGTGAAACTCTTGGTCTCCCTAAGTTACCTACATATTCAAGAAAAATGGTTGATTAACGAAGCTATATAGGAGTTTAACGTGAATGTATTGAGTGGATATACTTGTGTGAAAACCAAATTAGGACCTGGAAGCAATTTCAGAACGAATCCATGCATCATAGACCCCATACTCCTTCACTCTGTACTCGAACAATAAGATCTCGATTAGCATAAAAGGAAAAATGACTCGAGATCATGAAGAATAATGTGGTTAACTTACAAGTACGCATCATTGGGATCAATATCTTCAAATATGTTGATATAGAAACGGAAACCATCAGGACTCACATCTCTGCATAGAAAACCTGACAAAAGTACTTGCTGTTAAATACTGTTAAATACCATCCGTTAAAGGTGCTACTAAAATCCAGTGAGCAATAACAATTTTCAAACCCTACTGTTACGGCTGCGTTATTTATGGTTAATTAGTAAAATACGCAGCAATAAACAATAGGTTTCAGTATTATTTTTATAAAAAAAGTAACTCTATAAGTAGGGATAATGAGAAGTCGTCAAGCATCATGTAAGACTACATTTTTAAGCATCATTGGAGAGAAGAGAAAACTGCCTCTTAAAACAAACTAAATTTGTATTTAGTTACTAGTATTTACTTCAAATTTCAATTTAAATATTATGCGGGTCCTATCACGTACCTTTGCTCTCAGCAGCAAGCAGATGCTCTTTGGCCATAGCTGGAGCGATTCCGAGTGTCCTTGCAGCATCAGTAGCACTGATCCCACTTTGCAGAGCATCGGGCTTTTGTACTAGTGATCTGATCCTAGAAAACACCTACAAATGCAATAATAAACGAGTAAAATCCTATGTTTAAGCATGAGCTGAAATCAGATACAATCCAGTTTTCAAAGATGCAGCATCAACCGAACCACTGAAAAAGCGAAATAACATTTAATTGTTTATCACCACCAGTATCACATGCTAAGAAAAAAACTTTACCTCTTCATCACTGTGAGACTTGCTTTGGATGACCATCACCCCGCTCTCAAACTTCTTAAGCATTACTGGTCTGCAATATAACAGGTAAAATAAAGGGAATCAGCTAAAAACATGTAAAGGCAAAGTATCAGCAATTTTCACAATGCTGGGCACAAATAATTCACTAGAAACTCCACAAAGTATCAGCTAAAAACTGTGCTGTACATACACATTAAACTTCTCCCATAGGGAACACGCCCGCAGCAAATCATCAGGTGAAATCAATTCTACGCCAAAAGAAAATAAGGGATCAGAAGTTCCTTCTATAACAAGCATTATTAACTGAGACTTCTAAATACGAGATGCCAGATGGAGAACCTGTTCCACGTGCACGATTGAAGAGACAGTAGATATCTATCATATTCATTATTCCACCAGCTCTTTCTAATGGAATTTTCACGAAATCAGCCAACTAAGTTTATAATGAACAAAGATAAAACATTGTCAAACTTAAAGATATTATTATGAAAATTTATCATAGAATAGCATTTTGTGTTTTACCTCAGTTGTTTCTACATCAACAATTATTCGATACAATAATTGACAAATAAAGTTTCAAGTACTGTGAGCAGGGAGTAATAATTGACAAATAAACAATTATTCGATACAATAATTTTGCGTCAAAAATTGCATATTAGCTTTTCTGATCTCGCGATAGTTTGTTTGTTGTATTCATTCTCATCTTCTTAAGAATCCCATTGCCTGGTATACATTACTAACAGTCTTATCAGCTATATCTGAAGCTTTGCTCGCACCTTCCGCTAACACTTGGTCCAAATAACCTGTATCAGATATGATTTCCTCATATCGAGTCTGCATAAATGTAAATAACTCTGTGAATTTGCACAGAAACTTATAGTCCGTAGTATTTAAAGTTTAAATCTTTGAAGCATATAGTGCAGAAACCTGGATTGGTTGAAGATGATCAATTAAAGCATCAGTAAGAACAGGTTTAAAAGTGCCCCAGCTCATATCTTGGACTTCTTGTGCAACTTCCTGCAATAAATAAACAGTTACATAACATATATCGAGAACATGAATTATAACACAAACAGATGAAAAGATCATCATTTATGCACCTCAAGAGTATAAATATATTTTTAGTTTATAAGATTTAATTGTCAAATCTGCATCTGCCGTTTTATAGGTGATCATGACTATTGATGACTTGACGTATTGGGAAGTTAAAGCAGTTTTTACCTCCTTTGTTTTGTTTGTGATGATTTGATAAATGGAAAGAAGATTATTGCATTCAGGCCTATCAGCATTGTCAAACTCCAACCTACATTACAAAGGAAGATAAATGAGAAGATTTTATTGATTCCGACAAATTAATCTTCGTGCCACAAACATAAAAAAGATAACGGTAACTGATGCACTTCATGTCTTGAAAGTCAATATGCAGACACTCGAAAAAGATTAGATCAATAAATGACGTATAATGGGATATCGACAACTTACCCAGGAAAAGAATCCGTCTTGCAGCGCTTAATCTTGTTAGCAATTGCCTAGAACAAAGGAACCAAACTCAGAACAGAACCAAACCTTTTTTGACATATAAGATTCCAACCTATACTACAAATGTCCCATTTCAACCCTGACCCATTTTGACCCGTACCACTAATTTTGATCATCATAGTTCCACCTAAAAGATTAGCTATCAAATGAATTTACCACCAGATTATTTTGGTTTAATACAATTATCATATTGCCACATAAAAGATGAATATCAAATAATATGCCTAACATTGCTTGCACATTTGTTCACTCAAAAATTCAGGTGCTCGGAGAAATTTCAAAAGATGGAAACATTATCAATTGAGTTAGATCACTCACATCTTTTGAGTCAAGCAAATTTATACGAGACTGATCCGAAGGAGCGGACTTGGACATCTGCACACAAAAAAGTGCGTATAAAAGTTAATAATAATGAAGATTGACAATCTCACATGGCAAGATATGTATGTGTAGCTCAATATGAAATACCTTTGAAAGACCATCAGTAAGTGACATCACCCGTGCTCCAGCAGGAGGAATCAAGGGCTCTGGAACCTATACATATATAAATTGTCAACTTTTGTACCATTTCAACTAGCTACACAACATTAACGGATCGATATATACTAAAAGTTATTTATAGGATTTTACCTTGAAGATTGAACCACCCCGACTGCAAACAGCATAAAACTAGTCAGTAAGTTATTTGCATTAATGGTGAATAGTCAATATTATATTGATGATGTTTCTTACCCTCCTAACTTTTTCCATTTCCTACCACCATATAAATGATTGACGCGCTCAGCAAGTTCTCGTGTCAATTCCAAATGCTGCTTCTGGTCCTCACCAACCGGGACTAAATCAGACTGCAAACAAAAGAACATGGCTTCTAAGAATAAAACTTTAAGGAATAGACTTTCTGATACACATATAGACATGATGGTTCACAAGATTACTCCAACGCGAGAAAGGTCTAATCTTTGAAATTATAAACCGAATTAGACAACATACTATGGAAACGCGGCTTGTATATTAACATAAATGATACTCCGTAATGTTGTAATTAAATGAACATCATGAGGAAATACTGGCCCTTCCTAGAAAACGAACTTCTCAAATTTTGTAACCTCACGCCTGTTTATGGGATCCTAGAAGCATAACATATTGTTGGGCATGTAGTGGAGAAGACGAAATAATGAACACTAGTTTTCATATGTGGAGTTGCAATTTTGCAAATGTTATTCTGAATGGAGAAGAAATCTTACCTGGTACAAAAGAATATCAGAGGCCATCAACACTGGATAGGTCAGAAGTGCAACCCCAACATTTTCGTCACCCTTTGAACAAACACAAAAGAACCAAAATTAACTTCGTAAGTGTAAATAAATAAAAATTAATTGAAGGATAGTAAAATGCGAGGAACTACATGACTACTGCCATCAGTCTTATTTTAATAAATCATCAAACGTAAAGACTAAAGATAATAAAGTGTTCCCTAAACTTAAGTTGGAAATGATCAAATAATGAATATTGGAGAATGAGCAGCATACAATAAAGACGCACCACTTTTCGGGATTTCTCTTTAAACTGAATCATTCTGTTGAGCCAACCGATTGGTGTAGCAGAGCTCAGCAGCCACATCAGTTCTACATGAGCACGAACATGAGATTGCACAAATACAGATGCCTGTATAACCAATATAAATTCAGTTTACCTTTATGGCTTTATATAAATCGCAAAACAGTACGCAACATTAAAGTAAAAAATCAACGGAAATGACCTTTGAAGTATCAATACCACATGCTAAATAAAGTGCTGCAGTATCTCTAGTTGCTTTAGATAGTTGTTGGACATCATACGGCAGAGTAATCTGTGATATGTATACAGCTTTGATGTAAAATAAACAGAAGAAAAACAACAATTAAAGAACAAATAGAGTATGAAGCCGGATAGATAGTGCACATACCGCGTGGAGATCCACAATAAAGAATAAAGTCTCATACTTATCCTGAAAAAAAGAGGAAGTGTAATATTAGAATGTGAAGCAAACCAACGCATCTTTTATGTTAAATAAAAGCTTCTTCATCCACACATGTTGCTAAATACATAAGCTTGTATCATCATTTAAAAGAAGAAATAACTCCACACGTACCTGAAGTGATACCCAATTTTTTATCGCACCAAGATAATTCCCAAGATGTATAGACCCCGTCGGCTGGACTCCAGACACAATTCTCTTCCTGTGAAACACATTTTAAGTTAAATAAGAAGACCACGCTATCACTCTACATTATCTGAGTAAATATATAGAAGTAATAGAACACATTGTGGAGATGAATGGTTACTTTACAGAGGTGGAGGAAGTTTCTGTAACAGTAGGTTCAGTGGCTGAAACACTGCAATAGCATTGGTGACGGTTAACACGGCCGACAACTGGAAGGTGATTCTCATGAATCATCGGCAGTCTTCGTTGTAATTTAGTTGAAGTGCCATATGACCTGTTTCAGATCATCAAAATTGAGAACCAAAACTACATAAGGATTTTAATCAAGAACAGTACTCAAGTACAAAACATATTCAGCAACACATTATTTAAACAATTCAATAATTAGGAAACGACAACATATTTCAGAATGGTATGCACAACTAGGTTTATGTGCTCCTTATTAATCATTAGAAAACTAACATCTTGATGAATACTATTAATCAAGTGCTCCCCTTGCCAAATTCACCTTTTATGCCCAAATACTTGTACAATAAACAGAAATTCTCAAAAGTGACATGTTTAAATAAATCATTTTTAGTTTTTTACATCTTTCAGCCGACGATAAATCAAACATGAATCAAGCATAATACTTTTGCTCAAAAGAAACAATCAACCACTTTAACTCACTGTAAACACCCTATTCAGCTTATACTCAAGTATTATGATCAGTGTCAATAATCAAGATTTGACATAAAAACGGAAGATTAATTTGTATCTATGGTAAATTAAATATTTCACATTAATCTCATCCAAATAAACTTTAGTACACATTATATAATCAAGAACATATTCACAATGCCGAATTTCATTAAAAGCAAGGAGCAAACAACATTTCAACAAAACTAGGAATGTGAGCATAATCACACTTCAAATTTTATCTTAAATGCTATATTATTTATGGAAATACTATACACTTACCTATTTTGGTATTTTTTGTATTGCAGGTGTAAAAGATATAAAATGAAAGGATAAAGATAAAAGGGAGAGTGAAATACGTGAAACGTGGACAAGCATTTGAGAGATTGAGGAACTGAGACACAAGTGTCCGACCCATTTCCTTCTTGTTGTTGGATCTGTCGTTGAGTTTGGTTGTTGTTCTTTTTAAGATATGATGATGATGATGATGATNGGTTAACACGGCCGACAACTGGAAGGTGATTCTCATGAATCATCGGCAGTCTTCGTTGTAATTTAGTTGAAGTGCCATATGACCTGTTTCAGATCATCAAAATTGAGAACCAAAACTACATAAGGATTTTAATCAAGAACAGTACTCAAGTACAAAACATATTCAGCAACACATTATTTAAACAATTCAATAATTAGGAAACGACAACATATTTCAGAATGGTATGCACAACTAGGTTTATGTGCTCCTTATTAATCATTAGAAAACTAACATCTTGATGAATACTATTAATCAAGTGCTCCCCTTGCCAAATTCACCTTTTATGCCCAAATACTTGTACAATAAACAGAAATTCTCAAAAGTGACATGTTTAAATAAATCATTTTTAGTTTTTTACATCTTTCAGCCGACGATAAATCAAGCATAATACTTTTGCTCAAAAGAAACAATCAACCACTTTAACTCACTGTAAACACCCTATTCAGCTTATACTCAAGTACTATGATCAGTGTCAATAATCAAGATTTGACATAAAAACGGAAGATTAATTTGTATCTATGGTAAATTAAATATTTCACATTAATCTCATCCAAATAAACTTTAGTACACATTATATAATCAAGAACATATTCACAATGCCGAATTTCATTAAAAGCAAGGAGCAAACAACATTTCAACAAAACTAGGAATGTGAGCATAATCACACTTCAAATTTTATCTTAAATGCTATATTATTTATGGAAATACTATACACTTACCTATTTTGGTATTTTTTGTATTGCAGGTGTAAAAGATATAAAATGAAAGGATAAAGATAAAAGGGAGAGTGAAATACGTGAAACGTGGACAAGCATTTGAGAGATTGAGGAACTGAGACACAAGTGTCCGACCCATTTCCTTCTTGTTGTTGGATCTGTCGTTGAGTTTGGTTGTTGTTCTTTTTAAGATATGATGATGATGATGATGATGATGATGATGATGATGAATGGGTTCTGTTCTGCTGCTAGTAACACAACAACAAGCTTTTTTATTTGCTTTGACCCCTTAACTTTCACAATTTTTCATTTTACTCTCTTATTATCAAAATTAATGAAAAACGTTTTACATATTTTCCAACTTTCCATGCTAACTTGACACATGTCCGCGTGAATATTTTTTTGTGAACTTAAACTACCTAAGAAAATGGATTTAAAAAATAAATAAATAAAATAAAGGAAATGAAAAGAAAAGGAAGAAGTTGTGTTCTCGAATAACATTTAAGGAGTAAAAGAAAATGAAATGGAATGAAAGTTCGTGTATTTTTTGTTGATTATTAAAGTAAAGTGGTTTATCCTAATTTTGAGGACAAAATGTTTACTTACTTTTCTTTAATAACAAAAACTTAAAAACACAGTGTAAGTTTTATCGAGTCAGCTGAAATCACGGCATCTCCAAATGAATTAGCCAGACTAAATGTCCTAATTTTAAAACCCTAAATTTAACTCAATATATGCAAACCTTCCTTTTTCCGATGAGAGTACGAATCTCTACGTCTTACCTCCCTCACATATCATTCCAACGAAATTGGGTATTCTTGTTGTAGCATCCAAAGCCTTTCATATTAAGTTCACAGTGCTATAATTTTGCCATTAATAAACTCATAACGTGCTTTAACTATTTTTTTTCATCAAATAATGGATTAAGCCAATCATCATCAACACTAAATTGGGCTGAATTAAGCCACTACTGGAACAACTACTATTGCTAACGAAAAATTATCAACGGAATCAAATCCGTTACTTATTTTATAGCAACACAATTAACAACATAAAACAACAACGGAAAGATTTATAAAGTATTGCAACGGAACTCGGATGCTAAAACCATTGCTATTAAACTAACCTATCTTTTTCTACAGTTATGTTTAATTGATAAAAAATTTAATAGCAACCGATCGTTAGGATTTTCCGTGGGTAGTATGTTAAAATTTTAGCCACACATGGATTTCCATTGATAAATTACGTAAGCATTTGGGTGTGTTTGGGAGAGGGTTTATTGAGGCTTACCGAGGCTTAAACTTTTAAAATAAGTCTGCTTGTATAATAAGTCTCGTTCGGCATCTAGGCTTATGGAGTCTTTTAGAACTATTACCTTTAACCCAATAAAAGAGGCTAAAAGTTTTAGACCGGGGTTTTTAAAATATTAATTAATTGTTTATCCGCAAAATATCAAACATATACTATGAGTTTATAAGTTTATTTAATTATATCATTTGTAGTAATTTAACAATAATAAGCTCAAAGCTAAACTAATTTGCCAAACATGTTTACAAATTTCAGTTTCAGCTTATAATATAAGCTAAGCTTCAGCCTCAACCCCAAAACCCATTTCGCATCGCCAAACATACCCTTTAGGCCTTTATGCTAAAACTTACATATTACAAAGGCCTTTATGTAAATATAGCTTGTAAATGATTTTTGTTATAGTCTCGTCACTCATTCCCCAAATAATCAGTCCCCAAATTTTAACATCATGTAACCGCTCCACTCTCCACCATTTCATCTACACGAATCACGAATTATTTGGTATATCGAATCTCTCATTACGTTTTAATCGCGACTCATATTGTAACTGAATGTATACACTGAATATAATCTGTATAAGTATGTTGTTTAATGTTTATAGCTTGATTTTGTTATCTTGTGTATATTTTTAGCTGATTTTTCTAGGATTTGTTACCCTAGCTTACGTGTGAGCTGTATCTCATATTAGTTTACTGTAGATGTTAGTTAATTTATGTGAAAACGTTGAGGTTAGGTTGTTACGAAGCCGTAACTACTTTTTTTTTAGATGCAAAAATATAATGTGTAACTTCATCTGATGTAAGTTTAGTGTATATTTGAAATTAA
Organism: Artemisia annua; assembly: GCA_014162995.1. Taxonomy (NCBI): domain Eukaryota; kingdom Viridiplantae; phylum Streptophyta; class Magnoliopsida; order Asterales; family Asteraceae; genus Artemisia; species Artemisia annua. The sequence continues at coordinate 14,546 of LBNU01010000.1, read as the reverse complement.
TTGAGGTAAAAATATGTGACACGGAGTAATATTTTGAGGTTAAATGCGTTACGAATTGTTTAACTGTGAGTTGTTAGTAATTTGTTAGGTATTTTGGAAGTATAGATATCCGTTGTGTTTTTATGAGTTAGTTTATCGGTTTCGCTTGAGGTGTAGATGATAAGGTTTTAACACATTTTCTTCTAGAGGTGAACTTTTGTATTTGATATGGATCCCTTCCATATGTGTTTTACTGATTTTGATCATATGCATTTCCTTTTTCTTTCTTTTTTTTTTTTTTTTTTTTTTTTTTTTGTTAACCATGGTTTCCGACTTTTGGCCGCCTAATCCACGAGGTTTGAACCCACCGCCACACAGACTCAAACCAGGTGAAGCCCTCCCTTTTGAGGAGGTTGGCGTGGCCACTTAAGGTTGTTTGCACCTAGCAGGAATTGAACTTGAGACCTCACACATTTTAGAGTGATAGTCACAAGCCCTTTTACTACTAGGCCACCCTTAAGTGGTTTATGCATTTCCTTGTTAAACTGATCTAAATCACTAGTAATGCTACTTTTTGATTGAGATTCAACTAAAATTTGATTATGAATTCAAAATGTGTTTTAGTTTTTTTTGCTTAACGTAGGAGTTTTTTTTTGCTATTCTATTTATGCATATCATCATTAGTATACGAATGCGATTATGGTCCAAACCAGTTTGTGTTTGGAAGACTAGTACAATGTGTTTTTCTGAATCATGATCTGAAGTGGTCAATACATACTTAGAATTATTATTAATGGTGGCTCGAGGTTGTGTTATGGTCTATTTATGCTCGGAATGGTTTGGATGTTGTGGTCTGTTTATACTCGGAATGGTTTGGATGTTGTGGTCTGTTTATACTTAGAATGGTTGTTTGTCGTGGCTGGAGGTCTGTGATCTGTGATCAATATGTCTTGAATCATAAGCTAAAAAGTAAACAAAAATTTCAAGAGGTTAATTGTAAGAGACTAGCATTTTCTGATATATAGTCAAAGTAGGGAAGTTGCGAGATCATAGGTAGGACTGTAGGAGGTGTCTATACTTTAGTGTATAGGGGAATGCAGTTGCCGTATAAAGCATTAGTTCGATGAAAAATTAATGTGATTATATTGAAATTTGAAAACATGTTGGTAAGACATACTATTTGGGATGTATCATCTTATTTCATTAGTATTAGTGTTATCTAACTTTATTGAAAATATGTATTTGTGCATGCATAAAACTTTATATAATCCCTTGTCCTAGTAAATTTGATTGAAATGAGGCTCCACATTTTTGTTGGTATTATCGATAACTGTATCTTATATTTCAGTACTAAAAGGATGGCAACAACAATAATTGGTAGATGCGAAGCCAACACTAACACTAGTAGGAGGGTTCTGATTGATGAGGATTATGCTGATTACATGCCTAAGTACACTGGAGTACAAGATCCCATAGCGGCCAACATGTAGATTGTTAAAATGGAGCAATTCTTTGATTGTATTGATGTTGATGATGAAAAGGTAGTGTATTTGTCTCTATGTTGAGATCAGGAGCCAAGACATGGTGGAACAAGAATAAGGGTATGAGTGGGCCCACGAAGATGACATGGAATCGATTCAAGGAAGTGTTCAAAGAAGAGTTTTCTCCATTAAGAATGGAGATGAAATTAGTGGAAGATTTAGCTACATTAAAATGTAGAAATGAAAGGTTGCGAGAGTATACTTCTCGCTTTGAAAAATTGTGGTGGTTTTATTCATGCTGTCTTACCCCAGAAAAGAGACTAATATACCATTATGTTAAGGGACTGAATGCTAACATAAAAAACTTCATCCCAGATAAGGATCTGACTTCATGGGAGAAGATGTTTGCAGCTGTTTCATTGATTCATAAGGAAAACAATAGGCGGTTAGAAGAGATGAATGCTCTTAATAAGAAAAAGAGAAAGGTCAGAAAGCAGAAAGTGTAGCAAGTTCGGCAAAAGACATGAGAGTGAATGTTGTTATGGTTTGAAACTTTGAATTGATGTTACAAGTATTGCATTTCAAGGTCAACTTTTGGGTTTTTGTTTCTGAAGTAGTAATCTGATTGTATATGTCCTAGTTTTATGTTGATGCAAGACTAAATGAAGCCATCTGTGGCTTTTAAGACGGGTCTATGTTTGTCAAAAAAGTTTGTAAATAAGTAATGTGTGTTTATCGTTCTCTTAACATCTGTTTTGTTAATCAAACGAAGGTAGATGCTTTTGTGTTATATTAGTATCAAACAACTGTTATTTCAATGTTTTGGCGCGTAGTTGACTCATTTACTGGGATCCTTGCTGCGAAACAGTAGTGCAACTGAAGGTATGGGTCAATTTGATATAAGGGCAAAATGGAGTGTTATTCTTTAGTCTCACACAAGTTCAGGTCAAAATGGGTCTCACTGAAAAAGTTGACCCGCTAAACCTTTTCGTTTTCTTTTTAGAGTTTTAGATTATAAATAATATACTAAATTAAAATTTATAGGCTAAAAATCCAATGAGTGAAACAAATCAAAGGTCTAAATAATATTGAAATGAACCTATTTTAAACTGTTTTGGTCATTATATATTGTAAACATTTTTAACGAGTTATATTTTCAAAAACTGGTCAAATAATGTGTGGGTCGGGTGGGAATGACCCCATTGGGTTCAAAAGTTACTCCCTTTTACATTTTTCATTTTCCAAAAAAGAAAGAAAACAAAGGGTCACAAATCATTAATTCTTTATTGGTAATAAGCATAATTTACTCTTGGTTGTGTTTAAAAGCTCTACTCCTTCCCCAGCAAAAGAAAACATTGCCTCCTTTACTTGCTCACTTGCTGTTCCATCCTTTTTCTGTCACCTTATCATCTACATGTAAGTTCAAGTTCATATTTGTTACTTTAATCGGTTTGGTTTATATAATTTTAAATGCCTTTTTTTTCCCCAAACCATGAACTTATTACACCAAGATCTGTTGATGTGTAAGTTTATTGCATGTTTTGAGAACTTTATACGTATGTCTTAGTTTAATAAGCAAATTTTTCTTTTTTAGAATATGTTATTTGGCATTTTGGCTGATAAGACATAATTATGTGGGTTAACTTTTATTTCAGTACTAAAAGGCAGGATGGTAATGACAAGAAATAGTAAACTTAGAGCAAAGGTAGTTACCAAATCTAACACTGATACCAGTGTGGCACTTGAGGCAAGCCAAGAGAGTGGACAAGTGCAACATGGTCCAACAATGAATGAACTTAGGCAACTATAGCCGAAGAGGTCGTTAGAGCCATCAATTTATCAATGCCTACTATCTTTGAACATGTTAAGGAAGTAACTCATAAAGTAATAGAAGATAAAGATGCGATTAAGAAAGATGATGAAGAGCAAGTTAAGGAAAACACTACTCTCGAGGACGGAGTTCTGGTTGAGACGGAAGACTTTTCTGATTGCATGCCCGAGTTTAATGGATTATGCGACCCTATTGCGGCTTTGAGGTGGATTCATGAAATGGAGAACATTTTTAAGGCTATTAAGTGTGCTGATGTGGAGAAAGAGTTTAATGGATTGTCATGTTATTACTTATTTTATATGTACTGAATAAAATAAATAATAACTCGCAAATGAAGGTTAAAAACATGAATCACTTATGCAATTAGACAAAGTTACAAGACATTACTTATATGCAACAAGAATATGCTACTCCGGAAATTTCTTATCATATTGTCCTGTTATTACTTATTTCTTTTGTAATCGACAAACCGATGTCTTTTGTATTAGTGAACTCTTTTTCAAGTGTTTCATGATTTTCATGTTTTTTATTTGAGGGATAATCTTACTTCGAAAAGGTTGTCAAAATGCAAAACATCAATAACTCACAAATGAAGGTTAAATCACATGAATCACTTGTGCAATTAGACAAAGTTACAAGACATTACTTATATGCAACAAGAATATGCTACTCCGGAATTTTTTTTTATCATATTGTCCTGTTATTACTTATTTTATATGTACTGAATACCCTTTTTTTTTTTTTTTTTTTTTTTTTTTTTTTTTTTTTTTTTTTTTTTTTTTTTTTTTTTTTTTTTTTTATATAGAGCCTAAATTGTATCAAGGTTTTCGACAAAGGTACTTTATACACCAAATTATTTATTACCTCCGGTTCCAAAATAGTTGTATTCGACAGAAAAACACAGTTTAAGAAAATAATATAATTACTACTGTTTTATCTTTTATCTTTTAGAGAATGACAGTTTTAACTTTAACTAATTAATTATTGTATTTCATAAAATATGTAATAATAATTTTATCCTTTGGACTCTTTAACATTAACAATTTCTTTGTTTGGTGGTTCTTCTTCCTTGTCATTTTCTATGATGATTTGATTTTCCATAGCTTGACTTTCAACTAAGTCATCATCTACCAAAGGTGATATCTTAGAGGGAGGTGGACTCTCGTCAAATGTTACGTTCAACGATTCCTCGACTCTTAAGGTTTCTTTGTTTAAAACAATGTAAGCCTTACTATTTTGTGAATATCCAAGAAATACACCTTCATAAGACTTTGGGTCAAATTTGGTGAAGCCGAAAAGTTATGAGTAATACCATTTATATCACAAAAGTCTCCAAATTGAAATTCATTATCAAATTCACGACCGTGATCCGTTCTAATAGACACAATATTAGACCCTACTTGATTTTGAATTTTCTTACTTAGAATCTCAAATTTTTCAAAAGTTTCATTTTTACTTTTCAAAAATTTTGTCCAAGTATATCTTGAATAATCATATACTATTACCAAAGTGTAGAAGTTGCCTCCCTAACTTTGTATAGCGGATGGACCAAACAAATCCAT
>LBNU01009999.1:0-14011 GCA_014162995.1 Artemisia annua | reverse complement strand
AAAACCAACTATATTGGTTGAGTGTCACTTAACACCTAAATGACATCTCAATTTTAAGGATTATTTTTCTCATAAGTGATGCGCTATGACGTGACACAGGTATACTTACTTGATAAGTCCATGACATTAGAGATGGTTTAAGGGTTTTCAAAAAAATTTGGTTATCAAACTAGACTAGGAAATGCCGGTGGGATTTTAGCATAGTTCCCATCTCTTTTTTCCCCTCACTGATTTATAGTTTCTTTTTTTCCTTTCAAAGACTATATATTAACGCAGTGATGGCCGGAAACGGTCTCCGAATTAATCCAGTGATGCCACGTAAATCTGATTTAAAAAAGTCTGCCCTCCCCGGTTAACCTATACAGGAAAACCTCATTGTTTTTACCCGTTTAATACTATATATATACATCTTGTTTCTTTTCTTTTGCACCTTTTGTTGACCATTGAAACATAGTATTACGTATGAAACTTGCATGCATGTTTCATGCATTTAATGTTAATATTTGCAGCAGAAAACCAAATATGTTCTTTGAAGATTGGAAACCCAACCTGTTTCACCTTTAGAAACATATATATATCTTCAATGCCTACAACGAAATATGTTTCTTTTACTATTATTATTATTATTATCAATGGATATGAATTCTTTTACTAGCATATCATTTATTTTTTATTTATTTATTTATTTTTTTTTTCTCTCTCCTCTCTCTCTCTCTCTCTCTCTTTATTGTACCTCTTTCTTTTTCTGTACTTCATATTTAATTTCCTCTCTTGTGACAACTGGTAATTTAGGGACCCTTTTCAAACTTACCGCATTACATTTTCATAAACGTGAAATTTGAATTATCGATGATTTTATTGAGTTTTGGAAATCTCGTTGGAAATTTGAAGTTTATATAAAGCGTTTATCACCCTACGTACTATTTAGGTTGTTTATGTACTTCGATGTAACGGTTACGATTATTTCATTCTAAGTATTTTATTTAGTTTTCCGAGCCGTGAGTGGTAAAACGTTTTGGATGGATTTTATTTACTCAACGAACTATTTAAACCTACGATAAAGTATTTAAAGGCGCGGTGCGTGTTAAAAAACGATTTTTTTGTGGTGTCCGCTTTTAGTTGTAATCATTGAAAAATATATGTTCGGGAGAGATTGTGAAATATATTTGTTTAGGGTCCTTGACTCGCACTAGTTTGTAAAAACTAAACAAAGGAGGGACCAAATACTAAATACTAATAATAATAATAATATCTAAAACCTAAACCTATCTCATTATTCATCATCTTCATCACATCTCCACTCTCTCCTCTCCCTTTGCTCAGCCGCCACCCACAACCACCACACCACCGCCACGCCATCATCACCACCACCAGCATTTTACTCAAAATCAAATTCTCTTTCACTTTGTACTATTCACGCACTCAAAAACAACCCCTAACACCTAATATTCACCATCACCGCCGTCAGTTGCCTTCACCATCATCATATTTTCGTTTCTATTTTATAGATCTACAAAAGAAAAGGTAAGAAAATGCGTTTTACGCATGGGTTGACTTTCATTCGAGTCAAACTCGAGTGTTTCTTTAATTTTGGGTATTAAAGATTGATGGGTTTAATGATTTTTACACCTTGGTCACGTTTGGTATCATTTGTTGGGTGTTTGGATTCGGATTTATTGTGGTTCGTGGTCAAACCGTGGGTCAAACGCACGAGTTTGATGTTTTTATTGTTTTCTTGATCATTTGTATACTTGGTATGTGATTTGGTTAATGTTTATTGCACCTTGATGCTTGGGTTAATGTTTCTTGAGGTGTTATTGATGTTCTTGTTGTTTAGATTCTAGCCGAGACCCTTGCACTCAGGGCCGGGGTGGTTTGGCTCGTTTTGCGTGTGGCTCGACCTAGACAAGAAAGCCCAAAGCCGGAGACCCCTGTTGGTCTTTCTGCACTATCCTATGATTTGTGGCCGACCATGAATCAAGCCGACGACCCTTTGGTCTCGTCTTATGATATATGTTAATTGTTTTGGTTGGCTGCTTAAATGGCTACGTCTGATTTGCTGCGTCTAAGGTTGCTTTATAGCCTTAAGTTATTTGATGGTTGCCGTAAATGTGGTTGTTGTTAAATTGTTGAAACGAGAGTTTGTGGAGCCGTTTTTAAGTCGGTGCCGCGGCGGTCTAACGGAGATTGAAAATAAAAGTTAGGGTTACTGCATATGAGGTTAGTTGATGATATCATAATCGGGATCTGATGATATAAAAAGTTGGTCGATAAGTGGGTTTATATGAAAAAATGTGTATGAAGGTCCCGGATTATATTGACTATACTGACTTAGTTGTGAATTGAAATGGGTCTAGTGTGCTATACCTGGGTTCTCATAGTGTTGGCTGACTAACGCTTTGTGTGTGATGTGGTTGATTGGAGGAAATGGAGTGCTTTGGTGGTGCATACCGCGAGTTATAAGGGATGAGAACTGTTGTCGTCAGAAACTGACGGGAGAGCGTGTAGGGCTTGTAGTGACGCGCAGAGGCCGGGTAGACGGACCGTCGCATTGTTGTAGGTTTGTGAAGTGGTGAATTGGATATCGGGATACTTGGATGTTATATTATGATGATACGATCATCCGAGACTTGTGCACGTTGCAGGATCGCTGTTGAACTTCTCAGTGCTTGTGGCTTCAACAATGCCGTTACTGGGACTTTCCGACTCTTGACTTAGATTATGGTGGAGCCTGGAAGTCATGACTCGGACACTGTTTGATCGAAGTGAAATAATAAGTTCGGTGTCAAATCGTTGTAACTTACTAGTTAACTCTCTATATGATAATACTGGAGTCGCTAAACGGTATATATGATATGATATACCGTACTGATTACGTATTACTATATAGTATAGGTATATATATAGTATCAGGTAATCTATATGTTGATAGGTATGGGGTGTAAAAGTAAAAAGTCCGCTTAAATAAAAATCGTGTAGGAAGATTGGTGGAGGATGACATGTGCAGCCCCCTTACACATATGACACATTCATATGACATTGTGGTCACCGCGCGCCCACCTGATGCGTGGTTTTGGACCTTACAACAGTTGTTACCTCTCGAGGGAGTCTCGAAGAGGCTTACAACCCCACGCAGGAGGTGTACCTGACGAGTGTAGTATTAAGGAAGTGGCAGAGTAGGGATTGAGTCGTTCGTGGCTCACAGGGAATAGTGTTCGCTGTGGGCGGATAGAAAAGAACTAATCTATAGGTCTAAGGTGGAGGAAGATTGCTTTTTGTATTTATATTTTTTAGAAAGCAATTAAATCGGGTTTTGGAAGAAGGGGCGGAATTAGTTGTATCAACAACCCAAAAAGTTGTTTTTTTACTACTTTTGGCAAATTAAAATTAAAATTAAATTCTAACACTATGTCGGTTGTGAAAACAATATGGAGAAAGTTGTGTCTACTTAGATTTCATTATACTCCCGCTAACGTTCCTCTTGTACCGGGTTAATTGATATATGTTTACTTGTGTTGATGAAGGGTGCTATTCCTAATAACTCATGGGAGTGGCATTACATCTATCTCTCCAATTCTATGAGTCTTATCGTCGCCTATGCCATGCACGCACAACCATAGGGGTTGTAAACAGTGGCGTCATGCGTTAAATATACCTTAATAGCTAGTATGCATGACTAGCATGGTTCCCAAGACGTCAAGCCTGTTTCCAAAAGGGAGGGTTTGCCCAGTTTTCTGAGCCTGAACATCGATGAAACATCATCCAACAAACAACAACACACATCATCAACCTAGATAATCATGTTAGGTTTCTAGTTAGATCTAAGCAACACTTAGAGCCAATTTAGCTCTCGATATTAATCAAAAGACAAGCGAGGATAGATAACAAACCGACACATAGACAATTGATGGAATTAAAGTGAAGACTCTATCTTTGATTAATGGCTAGGGTTCCAAGGTTGGAAACCCTAAAAGTTACAGAAAAATCCTCTTTAGGGGCTATTGCCCTAGAAAGTCTCCACAAATTCCCTAATGAATGAAATTTGGAACATATATATATGAAAATACATTGGACGACGTCAGCTTTAGACTCGATGCCGTCACCTCGCGCAACATTAGGTTCTCGGACGGGCTAGATCCATTTGGGGACGTGGTCAGCTTGTAAACACTATCTGGACCGGCTCTCTCTTTAACTTAACACCAGACAGTCCCATTACACTTTTTAATGCCTGCGCCGTCGCATTTTAAATCTTGAAATCTTTTTGGCCGTCGTTTGGATAATTGAATTTCACTGCTTCTTGTCATCCTTGCTTTGACGCCGTCACCTTGTGATTTCCTGACGCCGTCATGTTGTAATTCCGCTTTCTTGAGACTTTTCGTTTTCTTCACTTTTCATGGCTCCAAAAACGGGTGGGCCAAAATATGCATGTTTTCCAGATTCCTCCAAAGTACTAAAATGACAAAAGGACGGATTAGGGCAATATTGATCACATTTATACGAATTATGCTTAAATGACCCCCTAAAAGCGGTACACTTTTCGTCTCATCGAAATACCTTAACACTTGACGGATTGCTTGTCTCCAAGCAAATGAGGCTTTTGATTCCAATCAAAATATGAGTTAGGTTCATTTAGCACGAATATAAAAGTAATTACAGACAAATAGTTAGTCGACCCTAATCGATAATGAAGCAGCGGAAATCATATACTCAGCACTCACAATTAGTGTTTGACTCACATCCTCAGAAGTGTCATAAAGTTTAGTATCTCATAAATGGAAACGGAAAATAACACTCACTACCTGTCATAGCAAATAGATTGACCATAGGCTTTGGGAAAGGATCGAATTACTTCCGTCCACTAGGCGTAAGCACCTAAGATAAGACTATTCAAAAGAGGGCCTTCCAAGGGTGTGTAACGGTAAGGTGTAGAGATACGATAACACAGGTTTGGTTTGGAATAAAGGGTATTTTAGTGATGGCAAGCTAATTATCATGACAAATACATGCACTGGTACTCGTTTGCTAAGTCAAGACTGTCGACTCAATCTTAGTCTAAAAATGAAATAACAAAAACTAAAAGAACATAAAAAGAAACGGGATGTGGTAGTCCGTATGTTTTTCTTCTTCTTGTCATATTTTTGTATTTTTCTTGATTTTCGATTTTTTTTTTTTTTTTTTTTTTTTTGTTCATGACACTCTTGCCCTACCATCCAAAGATATACATTCATATGGGATTTTGCATTCCGCTTACAACTGAATCTTTTACAGTTAACTTTACAATCACTACTTCTAATGATCTCCGGAATTAGCAATAACGTAAAACTTGGAGTACTTTAAATTATTTAGCACGTAGGGGTAGGATAATGTTGCTCTTCCCCATTACTTCATTGACAACTAGTACTTTACCCAGTGAGTCCCAATCGTCCCAAGAACAATACTGTACTAAGGAATATGACTTAACGTTAGCAACCATTGTAATTGGAGCCGGATAATTAACTAAAGGATTTAACAAATGTTTTCACCGAATAAGCCACCAAAAGTGGATGCATACAATGGTAGGGTAAGGCGATGTTGGGTTAATTTAGTGGGGTGTAACAAACATTCTCTCTTGAGTAAGATGCTCAAAGGTCGAAAACGAAAAGGATAGGCTCGGAGGGTGTACTAGGGGTATCGGTGTACCAAAAATGGGATACAACGCAAGGGTGTGGGAGAATTTACGTTGACCAATGAAGTCAATGTAATTGATAACAAAATCGGGTGTAAAACAATGGGTTAACCTAATGCCCTCTTATCATGTAGTAGATCCTTAACGTAACACGGAATGTCAGTCCTCAGCTGGTGGATTTGACGCATGTCCTAACGCAAATTCTAGAATCTTAAATACTACCGGTACTCACATGCACCTAAGCACCAAAGATTCGCGTGACTGTTTCCTACCAATTCTTAGGGCGAACCTCAATATTTGGGGTGGAAATTTTTAGTGTACGGGTTTTGTGGCTAGTCATACAATTTTCCTATCCATGAGAGCTCAATTAAGATCAAACGGTTCCATCTTACAATGTTGTAAAAAAAATTTAAATGGCGGAAAATTGCCCTAAAAAACGCATTTCTTTGGGTTTATTAGCAAATTAGCTATCAAACAAAGCAAATCATCCAAGCATAGGTGTATTCTCAATGGGTTGCTTCATTTACCCCCCCTGTACACTGTAAACCGAACAATTGTTCCTCAATGTTCAGAATAAAGGTAGACGTAAAGATCAAATGAAGATGAAAGAATGAAAAAAAAAAAAAAAAAAAAAAAAAAAAAAAAAAAAAAAAGAAAAAAAAAAACAAAAAAAGAAAAAAACAAAAAAAAAAACGAAAAAAAAAAAAAAAAAAAACAAAAAAACTACAAATATAAAAAACTATCAAATACTCGCCCTGACATCGTTTGATGTGTGATAATTGAGTATAAGCAGTAGCACATGGTAATAAAATCTATCTCATTTCCATAGACTGCGCAACGAAACAGTTCACAAAGCGCCCGCGAAAAGTAACAAATAATGACGTTCGTTCTTGTCCACCGACAATACACGCTGTTATCCTGGAAAAAGATATAAAGGCCAACTCGCATAAGAAAATTGCGGTATAACTCTATTATAATAAGAGTGTATACATGCGTTGTGGAATGAAAATAATATTGGAGATTCCTGGAGATTATAAGTTAAAGAATTGACAAAACTTTAGTTTTCTGGAAAAAAACTCTCCACACCAAACTTTCAAAAAATGCCGAAAATTATGAACCGTGACGCCCTGTCACCTATTACTATATCTCCCTGACGCCCAGCTCAAACACCAATTCCTGACTACAGATGAATGTTACAATCAAGCTCCGGGAGAAAATTCTGGAGAACAACTAGAAGCAAATTACTTCCTGGAAATTCCTGCATAAATTCATTCAGTGATCAGGCGGGTTGATAACCAACACGCATATACAGCATCAAGACAATAAGAACTAATAATCGTGTAAGCTAATTTGCGTTGTTATGTATATGGTCCATCAGTAATCGTAGGTTTTGATATATGTTACCAATAACCGATATTTATTACTTACATCCTGTGGGCACTTTCCCTCGCGACGAAGAGGTAATATTCATATTATATTATTTGTAGATTAAAAGATCGAAAGTAAAAAACATACGAGATTAATAAGTCATATCTCATCAATTAAATAGTGATGAATATGCCTATTTACCCTTGATTTATGAACTTCTATACATAACCAGTATAAGATACTAATCAATCGAGTAAACATACGGAGGAACAAGCAATAAAAACAACATAAATATCATGAATAGAAACCATGGCTGCCCCAATGTAACAGCTCTGTATATAACTTGTGTATTTTGCACGGAAAGTCTCGCTATGTCGCAATGACTCAAAGTCCACTCGTCCATCTATAGTTTCCTCACAAAAAGATTGCTTGCAGATTATCACTAAGCGTGATGATCATAGAGCGTGGACATTTGTCGCCTCATCCTTCCTTGATGTGATAAAAATCATTCACTAAAGCTCTATACCAATCCCCGAACGACTAATAGTCATTCTCTGTAGTATCGTACTATTATGGTAGGGTTTACTTAAGGTCGCGTAGATCGCATAGAAATCAAATATCAATATTGCACTCACCTCAGTATAGCCGTTAAGAAGAGTGGGACAGAGCTCTATATCCATTGAATCAGCCACGAAGTATAGCTATGAAGACGTAGGATACATAGAGCATGGAATCGGTAGTGCAAGCGGGAGGCGATTTGATAAATAAAGTCCTACAGGTACACATCATTGTGAGAATGCGAAGAAGACCCAACTTATCCATTAGTTTTCTCATCTAGGTGCTCGAGTAAAACCTACTGAAAGACAATTCTCACACATTAACTAACAAACTCTGAGTGTAGACTACATTATCCCCAAATAAAATACCCCTGTAGGTTCCTCAGTCAAATCTCAAATAAAATGTCTGGCATTGATACGTAATCTACTACTTGCCTACCAAGGACACCAGCCAATGTTAATAGCACCTAGGATTAAACCTAATTTGTCCGGTTGCTATGAATTCACTTAATGTCGTAATGGAATTACCTGTAACTAGACATTAATATACTACGTCTATAATCTTCAGATACGGTGAGTATAAGCAATTCCACTGGGTCAAAAGCAAAGATGGTGTAAAAGATATAGCACATCTCGAAGCTTACTTAAAATCCAATTTTGCAAATAGGTGATCCACATTGCATTATGTGAGCACGAGCAAAACTATGTCTCTCTCGCATCTTTGTTCTAGGTCAACATTTAACTTAGAGAGTTGGCTCTTTCCTTTCCCTTCTGGGGTATTACTCACCTCCCCCAGTTTACTCGCTGTACGTCCACGCTATGTTGGAGATCCGACACTGAAGCTGTGATGTATTAAAAGAGAGTCGCAATTGTTTCGTAGACTGAGTCGTGCGCTAGTCGTAAAAAACACCCCGATGGTCATGAGATCATCCATATGAAGAATGTGGTCATCAAAGTGTTCATGTTGCATCGATATCGGGTGGCGAATGTGATATACAAACTTTCCTCTCATCTTCTACTTATCAATTTTGAAACCCTATTATGAAACATGCATGATCAAAACCATGCAAAAAAATAGATATGTAAAATGTGGAAAATCTTGGTAGCCCCACAATTAATCAGGGGACAGGGTCTTAATGTAAACTGAAAGAATGCAGCTACGCTTTAACGGTCTATGATATAATCTACAACGGCCAATAACCCACCGGAGATACAAGGCAATAGCCCTTCGAGAAAATATCTTAGCTTCTTTGCGTGTATTCGAAGTAGTTTATTGACGAATCATAACATAACAACAATCAAGAATCTAAGATAAGATCTATAAAGAAAATCCTAGAAAAGTAGCATGAAATTAAATCTCGTCTAAGAGTAAGGAAACTCTAGTTGGGTATGAGTCGATCCTAAAGAAATGTAAAAAATATCTGTCAAACCTACTCTAACGATAATGTAACTATATTCTCATTTAAATCCAATAATCATGTGTATTGTTCTAATTCTTGGGCAATAGCTGGCGCCAAATAAAAACTCTTTGATGTCCAGTCAAGTGTTCTTGTGCTCCAACTGCTTATAAAATTCAGTGTAATATTATCAATCAGAAGGGAGAATTCTCACCAGAAGTACATCTTACGAACCCTCAACAACATATTAGGCAGATGTAACAATAATACTTGAACACCAATGTAAAGTATATAGTAAATGTAGTGGTATAAGTAACGGGGAAAAATAATAAGTATGTATGATAGAATAAATTACATTGTGACGGGCTCAAATTTTTAAGAACTGACGCTGTCACCTCGACCGTATCTATATAGGGTTACTCGGAGCGGCATATAAAGATCCATATATGGACGTTGGGTCAGCTTGTAACCGAAATAATAATTCGATGGCCGTCTCTCTTAACTTAACACCAGACGGCCTACACTTTTAATGACATAACTGCGCCGTCGCATACTTTTAAACTCGTTGAAATGCTTTCTGGGCCGTGCGTTTGATAATGAATTTATCACTCTATTTGTCATCCTTGACTGGAATCGCACGGTACTAGGTTGTGAATTCCTGCTTTCTTGAGACTTTGTCATATTTACTCATTCACTAATTTTATGTCTCCAACAAAAATCGATCCACCTTACGTAAATATTATGCATGTTTTCTCCAAAATGATAATGGACCCCCACAAAGTACGTAAACAATGACAAAAAAAAAAAAAGAACGATATTAGGGGCAATATTGTGATCGTCACAGTCATATATAGAAATTACGGGCTAAATGTACCACCCTAAAAAGCGTAGACACATTTCTATAACGATCTCATCAAAAACTCCCCCTACCCCAAAAACCCTCCCATCCACCCCCTCGCAAAAAATATATTTCATATATCTACCGCTCCCAAAAATAATAAACATTCGCCTAAAAAAATATTATTTATTGGGCCAAAAAAAAATAAATATATTGTTAATATCTGTCCGCTGCCAAATATTCATTCTTTAGTGCATCTACTATGATTACTAACAATTTACTGCAATTTCGATGTTTATTGTTTATAAATGTCAACATCGCATATCAACATCAGATACAGAAATTTTGTAGTACATTTGAAGGTTATGAATGTATCCTAGCCATAAGAGCACTCGATTAGAACTTGCACTGATAACTAAAATTCACTATTAGTATGCTAGTATATTACCAACTTTTAATTATAGCTAACAAGATGCACAAAAACACTTAACATAATTCAGAAAAAGCATATTATTAATTAGTGATGCAGTTAAAGTACATATAATGCGTATAGATGCAGATAAACTCTTTATGATGAATTCGCTAAGCTAACTTAAATAAACTCTATTAAATCATGACTATAATCGTAAGTATATCCGTAGAGTATTGCAGTAAACTATACTACTGAATGTAACGACCTGAGAAACGTGTAGTGTATGATATGCAGTATTCCTACTAATATATGAGTCAACCATCATGATAAATGCACGATCAAGGTGAAAGACGTTTACAAACAATGAATCTGCAAACTCGCGCAAGACCTCAGACGCTCCGGTGAAACCAATACTGATCTAATATGCTGAATTGCAGGATTATGATAACCGTTGAACTCGATTGCAATATCCAAAGTCATATGTACGGATACAAAGCTCATATAATCGTAGAATGCTAAGGTAAAATTCTCAGCCATAGTAATCTATGTGATGATTGCCCAAGTTAAAGATAAAAACAAAAATATATACTTTATTGGCGGGTGAAAAAAATTATTTTTGGCCCCATAAACAATTATTTTCTTATATATATGCGGGGAAAAACCTAAAATACCCACTCATCTACTACCTCTCTCCTCTNNNNATATGACTTAACTTAGCAACCATGTAATTGACCGGATAATTAACTAAGGGTTTAACAAATGTTTTCACAATAATGCACCAAAAGTGGATGTATACAAGGTAGGGTAAGGCGATTTGGGTGTACATTTAGTGGGGTGTAACAAATTCTCTCTTTGAGTAAGATGCTCAAAGGTCGAAACGAAAGGATAGGCTCGGAGGGGTGTACTAGGGGTATCGTGTACCAAAAATCTATACAACACAAAGGGTGTGGGAGAATTACTTGACCAATGAAGTCAATGTAATTATAGCAAATATACGGGTGTAAAACAATGGGTTAATCCTAATGCCTCTTATCATGTAGTAGATCTTAACTACACGAATGTAGTCTCACTTGTGGATTTGAGATGGTCCTAACGCAAGTTCTAGAATCTAAATACTACCGGTACTCACATCATAGCACCAAAGATGGGTGCTTTTCCTACCAATTCTAGGGGCGAACCTCACATATTTGGGGTGGAAATTTTTTAGTTGTACGGTTTTGTGCTAGTCATACAATTTCCTATCCATGAGACGCTCATTAAGATCAAGGTTTCACTTCTAAATGTTGTAAAAAAATTTAAATTGGCGCTAAAATTGCCCTAAAAAACATTTCTCTTGGTTTTATTACAAATTAGCTATCAAACAAAGCAAATCATCAAGCATAGGTGTATTCTCAACGGTGCCTTCATTTACCCCCCTTACACTTAAACCGAACATTGTCCCCAATGTTCAAATAAAAGACATAAAAGTAAATAAGATGAAAGAATGAAATCAAATACTCCCCTGAATCGTTTGATGTGGATAATGAAGTAGCATGGTTAGATCTTCTTCCAAGATAGACGAACGTTCAAAGCTTCCCTTCCGAAATAATAAACGTCTTCTTGTCCAAAATAACCTGTTATTCCTGAAAAAGATAAAGGCCAACCTCGCATAAAATCGGCGGTATAATCTATATAATAAGATATAATGCTTGTGGAATGAATATATTGGAGAATTCCTGGAGATTATAAGTTAAAGAATTGACAAAACTTTTTAGTTTTCTGGAAAAATACAAAACTTTCAAAAATTGCAGAAAATTTTAACCTGACGCCGTCAGGTATTAACCCTGACGCCGTCAAAATGATCTGACAGAATTCTCATGTCAAGCTTCCGGGAAAAATTCTGGAAAAACTAGATCTTAGTTCCTGGAATTCCTGCAAAAATTCATTATGACTCGATACAAGCATTTGACTCAAACTAGTACTAATATGTAAGCTAATTTCGTTGTTATGATTCATGTTCATTCGTTCTATATTAACCGATTTAGATTTCCCTTACACTTAGCTTTTGCAAAATACCTTTATATGTAGTTAAGACGAAGTTAAAAACAAAATAAAGCATTTTCACAATTTAGGTTGAAGCATGAATCAATAACAAGAAATATTACTTACATACGGAAACAAATAAACACACAAAAACAAACAAAACATGGGCTGCCTCCCAAGTAGCGCTTTTCTTTATTTATGAGTCTTGTAGCTAGACTCAAAGTCACCGTCATCTAGTGTCACTAATGCTCGCGTATCCAAGCGTGAGCCACCTAATTGTCGCCTCATCCTTCTTATAATCATCACTAAGCTCTAAACACCCATGATAATATCTCTTATTCTTTTTATGGGGGTACTTAAGTCCCTTCCTAATATCATTCTTACTCAATATGCCGTAGGGTGGGAACCTATTACATTTTTCAGCAGAAAAGCTTTTATACATATGGTGTGCACGGGGCATTTGATAAACAAAGTCCTCATCTCCATTTGAGAATGTAATTAACCCTTCCATTAGTTTTTCATCTAGGTTGGTTAACCTTTTGAAGGGCTTTCCAAATACAACTTGGGTTAGACTACTATCGACAATCTCCCCTAGGTCCTCCATCACCATAAAGTCTGCTTGATAAGTAAAACTTCCTACAAACACATGCAATGTTTTAGCCCTAGAAACTACATTTTCCCCTTGATATTCTAATTCGTTTACCATGATTTTATTATATTCAGCACGTGAGATTACATTCATTGGTAAAGAAGAGTTAAGATATGCATCGAAGCTTCTAAATCCAATTTTGCAAGGGAATTGCATGTTAAACAAACTATCTCTCTCAATCTTTGTTCTAGGGTCAACATAACTTAGAGAGTTGGCTCTTTCCTTTCCTTCTGGGTCATTTACTACCTCCCCATTCCCTAGGTCCTCATCGGAATCCGACGAGTAGTAAAAGGGGCCATTTTCATGGTCGGTGTCATGGTCAGATTCATCCATATCAGATTGGTTATCAAAGTGATGGTCGGGTGGTGGGTTTTCGTTTTCAATAACAGGGGGCAGGTCGGGCAACTGAAAATTCCTACGGCAGAAAACACGG
This sequence comes from Artemisia annua, assembly GCA_014162995.1. Taxonomy (NCBI): domain Eukaryota; kingdom Viridiplantae; phylum Streptophyta; class Magnoliopsida; order Asterales; family Asteraceae; genus Artemisia; species Artemisia annua. The sequence continues at coordinate 670 of LBNU01009999.1, read as the reverse complement.
ATAACAAGGATCAAATGCTCAATATTATTCATGAAGGATTATTACGAACAAAAACACAAAGAAAAAGATAGACCAAAGAAAATCCTAGAAAAGTAAAAAATCTCGCTAGAAAGGAATCTAGTGAGTAGACCTAAAGAAATAAAAATTCTACCTAAACAATAACTATTCCCCGGCAGCGGCGCCAAAAACTTGATGCGTGGTTTTGTGACCTTATAACAGGTTTTACCTCTCGAGGGATCTCAAGAGGCTTACAACCCCACCAGGCAGTGTACCTGACCGATGTAGTATAGGATAGTGGCAAGTACGGGGGAAAATATATATAGAAAATACATTGGGACGGCGTCAACTTTTAGACTCTGACGCTGTCACCTCGCCGACATTAGGGTTCTCGGACGGCCTAGATCCATTTGGGACGTGGTCAGCTTGTAAATACTTCTGGGCCGTCTCTCTTTAACTTAACACCAGACGGCCTACACTTTTTAATGCCTGACGCCGTCGCCTTTTAAATCTTGAAATCTTTCTGGCCTGTCGTTTGATAATTGAATTTCACTCTTTTGTCATCCTTGCTGACGCCGTCAGGTTGTAATTCCTTCTTTCTTGAGACTTTGTCGTTTTCTTCACTTTTATGCTCCAAAAACGTCCAAATATGCATGTTTTCCAGAATTCCTCT
>LBNU01009998.1:8250-18611 GCA_014162995.1 Artemisia annua | reverse complement strand
AGAGTTTTCTTCACTACTCAACAAGCTCCCTTTTGGCGGAGAAAACCTTACACACCTTTGCTTACACCGTTTAACGATACTAGGCGAAATGTCGAGTTCTAAGTGTAGCTAGAACCAATCTCACAACTCTTCACAACTTCTACACAACTAGTGCACACCACAACTACTACACTACTTCTCACAACTTCACTACATCTTCTTCACAACACTACTTCTTCCCAACACTACTTCTTCTTCACTACTACATGCCTTCTTCATACTACTACTTCTTCATACCTCTTCTTACTCACCTATCAACTCACTACTAAGTAAGATCATCTAGATCTACTTATTACATATGCTTACATAACTTACTTCTACAACTTCACATCAATACTAACTAGATTCTAATACTTCTTAGACTTGATGATAAGAAATATTCTTCTCTTGCACTTTGAGTGGTGAAGGATTGAATCACTTGAAACAAAAGCTTATAATCTTATGATCAAAGGATTTAGAAGGATGTTTAGAAAGGATTGGGACTGAAAATTTTAGTGCAAAAGGTAAGGGAAAGTTACAGAAATGAACCAATATTTATAGGCAAAAGAATCTGACAACAGGAGCGTGCCGCCCCCCTTAAATAGGTGCCGGCCCCCTTAAAATTAAGGGGGCCACCCATACAATTAAGGAGGCCACCCTCCTGAAACGGTCAGAAAATTGGTCTTTTTCTGGGGAAAGTTTATCTAGTGAAATTTTAACTGTTTTTGGTTAAAAATTTGAATTCATATATTTATTTTGAATTAAACATTTTCCTTTAATTATCAAAAGTGTTTTTCTAAAATATATAAAATGTTTATAACATTTTATAAAATTTGTAGTGTCTAAATAAAATCCCTTTGATCATAAAATGTATTAGACATTTGTTTATACACACCTTAAGTGATTGTTGAAGCATACTCGAGACGTTGAGATGTTGACGTATGAATGCATAGATGATTTGTGATCACAAGTAACTTAAGCACTTTACGTTATGTGTTGTAACATACATCTTTGTCATCATCAAAACATGAAGAGGATGCTTAGATTAAATATCGTAATATTTATGCCAACAATCTCCCCCTTTTTGATGATGACAAACTATGTAAATTATAACTTATAGTAAAATGTATAAGTTACTTGTTTACACTTCTTCTCCCCCTTTTGTCAAAGCAAAAAGGTGGACTCAAAGACGAGACTTCAACTATACTTCAATTCTTGAAATATTGCATCATCTTAAGTGAAGCCTTGATCATATCAACCTCTAAAACATGACTCTAGCGAATCTATGGATCAAATAAATTGTAAACTTTTAACATGCATATATATATATATATNTCAGAGTTAATCAAGTGTGGAGAGTGCATGAAGGAATACGCAAGAAAAGTCACAGTCGAAAATCAATCAGAACCTACCATCCGATCGGTTGGAGTACAACCGATCGGATAGCCACAATTACCACATCCATCCGATCGGTGCCAACCCGCAACCGATCGGATGGACATTTCTGCTGAAAAATACAACTTCTTGTGCACGAATCTTGGTCTTTTGTCTCAAAGTTCTAGGCTCTTCTTAGTGTCTTGTTGTCCAAGTTCTATCATTTATGTTCCTATTGATTGCTAGGAGTATTTGACAAGCCTAAAAGGACCTCTAGAGTACACAATTCAACACACAATTCAAGAGGACATTTACTCTCATCATTACTCTCAATTATTATCATCATCAAGCTCTCAAAGAAGGCAAAATTCGTGCAGAAAGAACCACGAACATTTGGAGAACCAAGGAAGCAACATTTGGAGGCCAAAATCTCAAGAAATCATCACCAATACTTAGGTTATCAACACCTTGGCATTTGTTATCAATTTCAAAGCATTGTAAGACTTAAAACCATGGATTCTAATGTTAAATATTCTGAGTTTATTTGCATGTTTGCTATGAGTAGCTAGTAACCTTTTTACACTTGTTTTGATGATGTTTTATGCTTAGTGATAGTTATGATTGTGATAACATATTTTAATTCAATTTCAAGTCAATCCTAAGAACCAATTGTGCCTTAAGTTTCATAGTGACATTTGTTGAGTCAAGGTTAACTAATTGATAATAGTTTCAAGGGTCCAAAGATTTGTTATTATTCAACTAGTTATAATCATTTGTCTATGAATTATTGTTTTTTCACCATAATTATTCTTGACTAAACAAAGAAACAAAAAGTATGATTGTAATGAGAATGCTTTTATAACATCAAATCGGATTGTTTGTAAATCTTTAATTGGACGAAAGTTTAGATGTTTATAGACAATTGTAACTTGTTTGTCTATGAATGAGTTACCTTTTGTAATGACCATTTCCTAAGAGTATTTGATTTATAATAAGAGTTTATTCTTGTGTTTAAGATAACCATACCTTATGAACCTTGGATTGATCTTGAATTGATTGGTTTACACTTAAAGCTTGTTTTTATGAACTAAAATCTTGACGAAGGTTTAACTTGTAGAAACAATAGATTCGACCACCATCTAATTATCACAACCAACATGTCATCAAAAGTTATCACAATCATGTGTGTCATTAAGTACAAAACTAGTCTAAACAAGTGTAGTTTTTTAATTATTGAATTTGCTTATTATCTTATTTGCTTACGTTTAGAGATTTACTTTTTAAGACTAATATTTTGATTCACTCACAAATCCCTGCGAACGATCCCGACTTACCATCACATCTTGCTATAACGGACGAGTACACTTGCTCGTATGTGTTGTTTCTAGATCCGGTAATTCACCTTTATAAATTTAAAACTTGCACTAACAAAACGCACATCAGAATGATAATGATGAGATTTTGTGGGTTGCTACAGTATTACCCCCTTAGAAGAAATCTCGTCCCGAGATTTAGACGAACGTAGGAGTAGGGGAAAGAATAAGTCATGTGGAAAACTAGAAGGAGGGGTTGAATAGTTTTACCTCTTTTTAATTTGTACAATGTTTATTTGAAACCCTTCAATTAGAGTTTAGTATGAAAACAACATATAATCAATATGATCAATTATATATGTGTGCTTTTGGATTTGTTTTCAAAACTTAGTTTTATGAATGGAGCTTTGGTTGATCTTTAAGTGAATACGTTTTCCTTTTAAAGTCTTAAAACGTTTTGTATCAAATTATCGATTAAGTTAGACTCAACATGAGAAGTGTGAATAATACTTCTATGTCCATTAGAGCATATCATATAATTATACATCCTATCACAATATTAACTTCTATCTAAAACATAATCAACATCACAACAATATAAGTAACAACTAAGACATATAGGCAAGGATAGATATAAAGTGATAAATGCAAGAATATAAATGAAAAGAAATAAGAGAAACGAAATGCAAACCGGACACGATAATTTATAGTGGTTCGGCTACAAGGACACCTACCTTTCCCTACTCCACTCCCCGAGTCACCTACTCGAGAGTTTTCTTCACTACTCAACAAGCTCCCTTTTGGCGGAGAAAACCTTACACACCTTTGCTTACACCGTTTAACGAAGGGAGAGAATGTAAATTATAACTTATAGTAAAATGTATAAGTTACTTGTTTACACTTTCTTCTCCCCTTTTGTCCAAAGCAAAAAAGGTGGACTCAAAGACCGAGACTTCCAACGTAAAATATACTTCAATTCATTGAGAATATTGATCATTTAAGTGAAGCCTGTGTCATATCAACCTTCTAAAACTGAAACATCTAGCAGAAGTCTATGATCAATAATATTGTAATACTTTTAACAATGCATATATGTATATATACATATATATATATATATAAATATATATATATATATATATATTATATAATATTATAATATTTTATATATAATACTATATATACTATATATTATTATATTTATATATATATATATATATATATATATTATATATTATATATATATATATATATATATAATAATGGGATTAATACACATCANTTTCTTGCAACAAAAATATATAAAGATAGGGATGTAATACACATCACCAATGCTCCCCCTTGGTGTATGCTCCCCCTTATTTGAGGAACCAAGAAATCAAGTAACGGAAGAGTGCTACAAGGCAAAGTTAGTTGAAAAAGAATGCACATATACATAATGATGATGATAGATATATGCATGACACTTATCAGGGAACAAGATATGGATGTCTAAGGTATATGGACTAAAACTATGACTCATGCAATTATTGTTTTAAAAACAATAACCTAAATCCAAAAAAAAATTTATCATGACCAATGCTTAAGTCATAACAATGGTTAGGACCTAATGCAAAGATTTAGCCGACTTATGGAGAAGAAAAATGAATATGAGAATGGTACGTTCTTTTAAAAACGTAGAAAAATGGAGAAGGATGAGCATGAATGGAAAGGGAAGGTGATGACATAAGGTTGGCAAATATGGTTTACATTAATATATCGTTTGACAAAGGTGGATGATTGGGATATATGGATTTTTTTATGTGTTTTGTTGGTTGACGACCAAAGGTGGATATGTGAAATGAGGTGGTTGAGTGATGGTAAGGATGTTGGATTAATGGAGGTATATTTTTGGGTGCATGGATGTTGGAGAGTTTGGTGGTGGAGAGTTTGAAGGTGGAGAGTTTGGAGCGGAGGAGGTTGATTGAGGATTAGAGTGTTGTGCTAGTGGAGGTGTTGGATGAGATCTAGTGAGAAGGTGCTCAATCCAAGAGAAATGCTCATTTAAGGCAATGATTTTTTTTGGAGAAAGATACAACAAGGATAATTGTTGATATGTTTTTCAACTTGATTCAAGTTGTGGGGTGATGAAGGTGACCTATAAGGGGATTGATCCAAGTTGCGTTGAGCAAGGTGTAAAGCAAGAAGAGCACTTAGCTCATGGGCTTCTTTAAGTTCTTCAATGAACTTCAAGTGATAAAAGAAGGTGATGATGGTGGAGTGTGGTTTTTATTTGGAATGGATGTTTGGACATTGAGTAACATGTGAGTTGGTAGGAAGTGGTGGTGATACTTTTGGTGGTGGAAACATTTGTGAGTTTAGGTAGTCATTGATGGATGAGGATGAAGGTATGGAAGAAGAGGATGTTCCCCGAGTGGAGGGTGTTTTGGATGGTGAATTTGGTGCACTAGGAGATGAGCATTGAGGTTGAGGTGATGGGGTTGTGTTGTCATCTTTGGTTAAGTCAATGAAGAGTTGTTTAGGAGTGATGATGAGGATCTTTTGTTTCTTTGATGTTTTGGAAATGGAAGTTTTTGGTGAGTCCATGGTGGATTATGGTTATATGTGTTGGAGGTGAAGGATGAGATGAAGGTGTTTTTGGGTGATGAGATGGATGGTTGGTTATTATGATATGGTTTGTGAAAGGGTTCATTTGAGTGAACATGAGGTTTGTGTATCATGAAGTATGGTTTGACCTTCATGGGTTAAGTTGTAGTGGTGATGACACACTTTGTAGAATGTAGGGAATGGTTACATGGTTGAATCTTTTTGTGAGGATGACTAGATGGAGTTATTGGTGAGGATGGGAAATGAGTATCAAGTGGTGTGATTGGTGAGAGTGAAAGAGCGATGTTCATGGAATTAATGACTTGGTTTTTCATTTCACTTTGGTGGTTTGAGTGTGTAAAGGTTATGAGGTTTGAGTGTAAGGTAGAAGGATATGGGTGAGTNGACCTTCATGGGTTAAGTTGTAGTGGTGATGACACACTTTGTAGAGTGTAGGGAATGGTTACATGGTTGAATCTTTTTGTGAGGATGACTAGATGGAGTTATTGGTGAGGATGGGAAATGAGTATCAAGTGGTGTGATTGGTGAGAGTGAAAGAGTGATGTTCATGGAAGGAATGACTTAGTTTTTCATTTCACTTTGGTGGTTTGAGTGTGTAAAGGTTATGAGGTTTGAGTGTAAGGTAGAAGGATATGGGTGAGTAAAGGTTATGAGGTTTGAGTGTGTAAAGGTTATGAGGTTTGAGTGTAAGGTAGAAGGATATGGGTGAGTAAGATTATGAGGTTTGAGTGTGTAAAGGTTATGAGGTTTGAGTGTGTTTTCCCTTCCCATTAAATTCGTGCTCATTCGGACATAAAGTGTAACATGAATAGGGGAGTGAGTATGCATGGAGACTCTAGGACACCTAAGGTTCTCATGAAATAAGGGTATAAATTTGAAGAACAAGAAAAATATCCTTGGATGGATGAGACATATAGAATTAAGCATGTAAAGGCTTTTAAACATGTATTATATAGATATCTTAAAGTATATCATATTAAAATAGTTAGAGAAAGATAGAAACTATTATAATAAACATGCATTCAACAACCAAGCAAATAATTACGAAGGCATATAATCAAATCACATAGGAGCAAGTATACATCTTGAAATTTCATATATGCGAGATGCCGTAAATTTAGGAAAGAAAGACTATAGTGAAAAACAAAGTTCATAAATGTAAACTAGCGTTAGTTATATTTAGGAAAAACAATTTAATCAAGTTAGAGAATGAGTATGAGACTATTACTAATGGTGCTCAATTCAGGCTAACCACGACCATTTTTACGGGTTACACACACCCAACTTCTCACATAGAAGCAATTCAACCGTTAGGTTAATATGAATTTCTAGTCAATAGATTCTCCAGTAGTCATTCTCTTTTTAGAAGAAATTGAGTTCCTAAATTTACCTAACGAAGGGTACCAAATATGAAGTTTGCTTGGTTCACTAATACTTAGCTTAAGTGACTCAAACATCATGTTTTTATGAAGGTAAATCTAGATGATATATTTTACTCACGATTCTAATAGAGACGTGTTGCATGTTTAGATAAAAGTAAACAAAATGTTTTAATCTTTTGTTTATGATTTATCGGTTGTTTGGTTTTAATGGCATATTACTTGATTTAATAAATGTGCTTGATTGAAGAATGCTCCTTAGCATATCTTGTGAAATGAATCTCATTGAGATTATTTATCTTAAATGAGTTTGTGATTCTCAAATGATATTAAAACTAGACACTTATATATTCTTAAACAAATATTATTTTCTTTGATTTTTGCCAATGTTATATACCATAATTTAACTAGTATTAAAAAATGACTTTTACTTGTTTATGCATTGTGACAAATTATTTTTCAGTTCTAATAACTTATATTATTTCACAAAGGAATGTGTAGTGTATTATCTTGTAACACAACCATTCATGCTACAAAGAAAATAAAATTCATAGAATATATAGTGTGTATTATTCTTAAATATGTATTTTAGCTTGGAGTGATGAATTTAAGTAGTGTAAGCAAAGTTTACATATGTTGTTAGTTTGCTCATGTTTGGTTTTTCGGAGATGACACATTTATCCATTGCACTGCAATGTAAATTGTTTGAATTTTTCGGAAGAAACATCCAAGTTGTCAATCCTACTTCATTGTTTATTTTATGCATATATTTGTTAAATATTTGGAACACAACTATTGAACAAGTAGACTTAATAAGACACCATATTCACAAGTGTGAGTTATGATCCGATGCATATTCTTATCGTCTTGGAAAAGGATTTTATTATTTTCATATCAATCGAGTGTGATTGAGTATGTAGATTCAAGACTATATCTTTTGTTTTAATTTGATATAATCTTGAAACTAAACAAATAACAATCCAATTAGATTTGATATAATCTTAAAAAACATGTCAATTAGATTTGATAAATATGTCAACCATAATTTGAATAATGAATTAATATAATATCAAGATCTTTCTTAACCCTCACGAACACTCATTTAAAATAAATAGACATTTTGATAGTGTGTTCCATTAATTCTAAGATTATTTATGAGTGAGGTTAGTGAATGATCGAAAGTTGACTTTTTATTTCATGATTGTTAGATGTTTTGTTTATGTGAAATGCTATTCATTGTTACGTATAATGAGCACACTTAGATTTTGAAAATATTTTTTCTTTTATATAACTACTAATGTTTTAAAATGATCCAATTACTCTTGTTTAAACAACCTGAGGTAAAACAAGGTAATTTGTTAAAAATATTTAAGTGTGTTGTTGAGAATAGATTAAATTGTTTGAAATATTTAGGTGACTAGATTTAACTCTTTTACAAGATGTTTGAGTAACACTAAGCCATCTATACCTATATGCAATGCAAGCATAATATAGCAACTCTAACGCAAGAAGACTAGCATAAGATCTAGTTAAGTATAAACCGGAAAACTAGCTATAAACTAATAGGGCACATATGCTTAAATATACAATTAGCTAAAATTCAAATAGCACCAATCATCTAATGTACTCTATTAACAAATTAAGACAAAATGAAGTTCACATAATCATATAGCATAACACATAAAAGCACTTGTCGTCGTTTTGTGTATTATATACAATAATGTTTACATAGCTCGATTTTATTTGAAAAGAAAATAGTTTCCTCCCCATTTTAAAGATCAATATTTAAAAATACGAATACTTAAATTTTCAAAGATATACCAACTAGGAATGCCCGAATTGAAGGAAAAGGTAAAATACAAGTTTTATGTTAAAACGAGACACAAATTTTTGACCACCGTGTAGTATTTTGCCTTTCCGACAAATTTAAATTTGAAATGATTATTTTTAATTATTTTTAAATGAAAGTAGACTAAATTACTTTTAAAACGCCGGGTGGCACGACTTCTACGGAGCTATGGTTAATTTTATATGATTTTTCAAAGTTTCTGAAAAGCTGACGAACAGAAAGGCGGACCCCTTAAATATTTAAGGGGACCGTCTAGTATTTAAGGAGGCCGCCCAGACAATTAAGGGGGTCGCCCATCTGGTACTCAAAAATGCATTTTTTGTTAAAAATTATTTTCTAACTTTGCGGAAATGTGTGAAACTTTCTGAGTTTAATACTGAACATATAACACTTCTTTTAAGCATAATTTTATTTCGAGCTAGTATAATTAGTGTATATAACATCAAAACTATTACAAGTTAATCAACAAAACACTTTTCATATTTAATCCTCCTTAATAGGTTTGAATAATACATCTATGTCCATTAGACCATATCATATAATTATACATCCTATCACAATATTAACTTCTATCTAAAACATAATCAACATCACAACAATATAAGCAACAACTAAGACATATAGGCAAGGATAGATATAAAGCGATAAATGCAAGAATAAATGAAAAGAGATAAGAGAAATGAAATGCATACCGGACACGATGATTTATAGTGGTTCGGCTACAAGGACACCTTCCTTGCCCTACTCCACTCCCTGAGTCACCTACTCGAGAGTTTTCTTCACTACTCAACAAGCTCCCTTTTGGCGGAGAAAACCTTACACACCTTTGCTTACACCGTTTAACGACACTAAGCAAAAGGTCGAGTTCTAATTGTAGCTAGAACCAATCTCATAACTCTTCACAACTTCTACACAACTAGTGCACACCACAACTACTACACTACTTCTCACAACTTCACTACATCTTATTCACAACACTACTTCTTCTTCACTACTACATGCCTTCTTCACACTACTACTTCTTCATACCTCTTCTTACTCACCTATCAACTCACTACTAAGTAAGATCATCTAGATCTACTTATTACATATGCTTACATAACTTACTTCTACAACTTCACATCAATACTAACTAGATTCTAATACTTCTTAGACTTGATGATAAGAAATATTCTTCTCTTGCACTTTGAGTGGTGAAGGATTGAATCACTTGAAACAAAAGCTTATAATCTTATGATCAAAGGATTTAGAAGGATGTTTAGAAAGGACTGGGACTGAAAATTTTAGTGCAAAAGGTAAGGGAAAATTGCAGAAATGAACCAATATTTATAGGCAAAAGAATCTGACAACAAGAGCGTGCCGACCCCATTAAATAGGTGTCGGCCCCCTTAAAATTAAGGGGGCCACCCATACAATTAAGGGGGTCACCCTCCTGAAACGGTCAGAAAATTTGTTGTTAGGAACACGTTTCACGTTAATTCAAGTGTCGGTCATTAGTTTATGATAGGTTGCTAGTTATACTTATTATGTTTTATGTTTAATCATTTTATTATGAAAGTTTATGTCGTAATGTTACTACAAGTGGAAGTCCAAGGGCTAGTAGTGTAAAGTATGGAGATGAATCAAGAGACCCTTGGACTCCCCTATAAATACAATGTGTAAGCCTTCCTTAAGGCTTGTTGGTTCTCATAATACATTATCATTTTCATCATATCATTAGTAGAGTTCCTTCCATATTATTCTTTCTTCTTCTTCTCTATTCTTGTGTCTTATTCATTCAAGTATCTTTGGTTGTTTATGCTATAACATGGTGACCTATCA
>LBNU01009997.1:46769-62244 GCA_014162995.1 Artemisia annua | reverse complement strand
GAAGATTTATTAACATTCAAAGAGTTTCTATTGAAAGCATCAAAACCACAATACTTTAACCAGAATTGTTTGACAGAATTACATTATGTTTTGCAAAGAATTAAATAACAAGTCTTCAGCAAAACTGTCTTTGATATGAGATCATCATCAGCAACTCCTAGAGCTTGTTTGAGGACCTGGCGTGAGGGCTTGGAATGAGTCTTTGGGAGGTCTGACTGATCACTTGAATCACAGCTTTTCATAGGCACGTAGACCCTTTGTCAAGAAGACTTGTCACTGCAAGAGACAAGAGTCAGGCATTATTAGTAACAGGTCAGATAAAAGTCACTGACTTTTTGCCAATATAAATGATGTGTCCATCAAAAGTCAATGTAATTAATAGGTCAATGGTCGGCATATGTTCAGCTCTAAATGCGACCAGGACACATGTAACGGTCCCTCTTAACATAGTTTGGTAATCCTGCTGTGTAGTTTTTCTACTGTCATCCCTAGCTTCTAATCCTACATTATTCTTAAAACCTAAAAAATTTTTTCCTTACTAAATTACAGTGAGTACCATGACAAAAACTTCTAGCTAAATTATCACCTATATTAAACCACTTCTTATTGTGCTATTTCAGTTATCTAGGCTTCTCTGAAGAACTTGTTTATCAGATTCTAAATTAGCTTTAACTTCTTAGTATAGATTAACTCATCTTGAAGCCACATTTTAATTCCTGTTTTTAACCCTTTTATTTCCTTCCTCATAAGCAACTGACTTTTGAAACCAAAATCTTTTGTTTTTATACGAATTTTAGACATGGTTTTTTTAGACTAAGTCTTTATAAACACTCATTATTTTAGGTTTCAATCATCATATTGTTCTTTAAGTTCATTATATCTTACACTACACCAAAAATACACACAGTTATGTACCTGAGAAATGCCATAAGACAAAATTGATCAGTGAGCATTCCTCTGAAGTACAGCTTGCAGCAGCCTACTCTGATCACTATCACCACACTTCTCTCATGAGCCTTCCAGTCAACATGATCATCCAAAGTGACAAGGCTGTAGGATATCCAGTTTATGCGCAGTATCAACCTCCCTTGTTTCTGCTTGATTAGTAGAATACCTAACCTGTATCAGTAGATTCCTATCCTTGCATTCTCTAGAGAAGTGACCAATTTGATCCACAAGTGTAGCACATTGGATCTTCCTCTGTCAAACCTAGTGAATCGCACTGCCATTGAAACCAAACTTCCCCCAGCCCTTTTCTCAAATCTCTTGATTCTTAAGAAAGCATAGCCACCTCCACTTCAATCTCTCTTCCCATATCCAAGATCCACCAGTCGAAAGGCCTTCCATAGGAGAGTGGTTCTGAGATTCACAATCACAACAAAGGAGTGAAGTACATCTTCCAACACACTACCAGAAAATTGTCGATTGGTGTGTATTATGAAGATGATGCAGATGAAAATTGGACTTGAACTAGAGAGCATTATATTGGATGTAGAAACCAACAAAAGCTGAGTAATTGGAAAGAGGTGAACAGAATAGACTTTGACTATTCTGGTTCAAGAGTTTGAGCTTGTTGTATAAATCAGTCAAATATCATATCCAATCCCCATTGCTTTGAGTGCAATACTTACTGAAGCCATGATGGAGGCACAGGACTCTAAGAATTTAGCATTGCAATCTTCATTTCGGCCTTGCCTTCAGCTGATCAATTGATCAGAATCTTGTGAAATTGTCATAAACCCTGTGGATACCTTCTCCTCTCAGTGATCTGAAACTCTTGAACTGCTGCTTCAGCATTGACTTCCTCATCCTTCTTGACTCATCATTCCCACCAAATCTAGCTTTAATTGCCATCCAGAGATCCTTTGCATTCAGACATGAAGTGAAAATCACCCAAGTGGTCTGGAGGTATAGCTTGAAGAAGTATAGTCTCACTTATTTCACATCTGAAGTAGCAAGAGAAGAGCACCTCTTCAGCAGATGTAGGATCAAGATAGTATATTCTACCATCTGCATCAGTACCAGTCCTCTTTGGACTATTACCTTTAAGGACCACCTTCCAAAGATTATGATCAATGTTGGTAATCCAGTTCTGCATCTGCATTGCCCAGAGTTCATACTCTTCTTTCTTAAGGTAAAGGAATTTTGCATTGCTGTTTGAGAGAGTGAGGTGATGAAGGGATGTTGTGTTTTGATTGTGTGTTGTATCTGACTCAGCATCATATCCAGACATGATGTAAAGTTGTGTTGTTGAGGAGTTGTTTAAAGAATTGATTTTCTTAGTATCAAAGAGACTCTCCCGAGGCTCTGATACCACTTGTTGAATCTATATATCCTTGATATATCTTGTAGCTCTCGTTGATCGTTAGCAGTATTTATGTAATCACAAACACTCTAATAGAGAATCTCCAAAGCTTGTATTCTAATGCGGAAAACAAATACAAGCATAAACAATAAATACTAAGAACGCTTAATCCTCTATGGATTATGTATTGATAACTTGTAAACACGTTCTCATAAAACATAAACTTGTGTTCCTTTTATAAACAAGGAACTCTAACCTAAACCGTTTCTCAAGAAACGTATATTCTATAAACTTTAAATGATATGCATTATCTTTTCCTAATATAACTCATGCATATCCTAACTACATTACATAATACGCGGCTAAACATTGTCCGCAGAAACTAAACATGCTGAACTATGTCTTCAGCAGTAATACTTCATCAGCAGAATCTGGTCTTCAGCAGATTCCCTTCAGCAGTAACCATCAGTGGAATTCACACTTAGCAGAATTCCCAACAAAATGTCATTAAAAAGGGTTTTGAGTTGAAATAATAATTAACTAATTTAATAAGCGAAAATGAAATGAATTTAATCAGTGAGAGAAGAATGTGCTAGCCTAGTTACTAGTATTATCATGCCATGATCTAATCTCCTTAAAAGTGTATACTCTCGCTTTATGTAATGATTATATGTCATTAGGCAGAAATGATCAAAACAACCTAACCTATAATTACTAGATCCAGCTCCGATGGTTACATTGCCGAATGTCTAGTATTAGTCATCATGCACCAACTATCTTCTAGACCTATCTTCGTGATTTTAACTACTAAACCCTTAAGGGTTCCCTTCTTAAGTATTTCTACTAGTATATGTAAGTCAATGGTCAATCCCTACACATGGGTGAGGGTTACATCCCATGCAACCTAGTAAGCTAGCTTTCTATGGTCAATACTAACTAGCATAATAAGTAGGGAAAATATTTTAAAAAGGTATTATATTTGACACCATTTGCTTTTCTGGGCAGCGAACAATTTTTTTTGTTTATAGGGGTACTTTTCTTTCAAATTCGTCCTTTTTAAGGTACTTTCTGACATTTTGCCCTTCGAGAAAATGAAATTCCTATTAGCTGAGATGGGCAAAAATGTCACAAAATGTCCCAAAATACCTCAAAAAGGCCGAATTTGAAAGAAAAGTACCTTATAAGCAAAAGAATTTGTTTGCTACCCATAAAAACAAATTGTGTACAAATATGATACCTTTTTAAAATATTTCCCCTAATAAGTACTACCTTAGCTTCAATGCTACCAACACAAGGGGATCAATAAAAGGCTAGAAAGATATCTACATAAAGCGATAAATAAACAAAAACATAGATCAAGGCATTGATAAACTCATAACTAGGCTAACGCATAAAGTGTTTAGCCTCTCATATTAAATAATGCAGAAAATACAATATCTATAATCAAATGAAAAGTAAACATTGGATTTGATACAAATACTTGATTGGATGCTAAAACTATGAATGAAACTGAATGATTTCTCCCTTGGAAAGTGGTTGAAAACTGCTGAACTTCGACCTTGAGCAAGCCCTAATTCGTCCTTTTTATGATATGGTGAGTGAATGATAATAAAATGCAGAATTGGGCTTGTATTTATAGTCTCGACTGAGTTACGATGTAACATTAAGTAAAAGGTTACGCTGCAACTTTTATATAACTGGACGATCTTATCATTTAATAATCTCTACGGCGTAACCTTAAGAACAGGTTACGCTTGCAAACCATCGTTAACATTTCTTTAATATCTACGCCGTAATCTTATGATGAGATTACGACGTAACCTTCATGATCACTGAATTTGGCTAAGTCTTTGGATTTCTACGGTGTAACCTAGTCGATGGAGTTACGCTGTAACCTTGAGTTGTGTTGACTTTAGTCTTCTAGTGATTTTGCTAGTTACTGCGTAGGTTGTGCAAGGCCTCTACGTCGTAACTCTCTTCTGGTTAGCATGCCCATGTAAAGCTTTGTTAGTTTCCTTTCCAAATCTGTGTTCTTTCGTTCCAATGCTCAACTATGCTCTGAAAATGGAATAATAAGTGATAAGAGTATATATATTCATGCAAAACTACACAAATAATGAGCATTTTAGGGAAAAATT
This sequence comes from Artemisia annua, assembly GCA_014162995.1. NCBI lineage: Eukaryota > Viridiplantae > Streptophyta > Magnoliopsida > Asterales > Asteraceae > Artemisia > Artemisia annua. Next base: position 57,801 of record LBNU01009997.1, on the reverse strand, counting down.
AACATTAAAATACCAAGACTATTTGATGTTATTAGTGACGCTGAGGTGGAGGTGGCGATAAGATGACCATTACACCCGTCATAAAAGATAAAGGTATACCAAACATGCACATCAATATTCATGAGACACGACATGTGCGTGAAAGTATATGTTGTTGTTTGCATTGTTTATAGAATGACTTCAAATCTATAAACTTAAATGGTGGAGTAAAAGATTAGATGAATGCTACACTAAAAAAAACATTCATAAAATGGTTCACAAAATGAAGTGTCAGTGATTGATTTGTGTACTTTCCTATGATTTTTCTCTCTTCTGTCTGATTAAGTGAATGACTCCCTAACAACTTAATTTGTAAATGTTTTTATGTGTGTAACATTTTTTAAAAGATTATATATGTATTGCAGTAAACTTTTAGAGATGAGTTATTGGCACCCTCTTAAAACACCAACAATACTCCTCCCATGTTTTTACTTAAAAAAATAAAATAAAATAAACAAGAAAATAAAAAAAAACTGAAAATACTGAGCATGAAATATAAAGTTTAAGAAGTTACAAGCATTCGGCTAAAAAAAATACGAGACAGAGCCTGATAAAAACTATGTTCTACTGTAAAAAAAAAATAAAATAAAATATTGATGGTAGAAAGTTGAGCGGCGTCCTATTACACAAGCATTTTGAAGTCGTAAATCACATGCATCAAAAAAAATGAACGGACCCGGAGGGAGATTATTTAATACCGCAAACCTAAAAACATGCGCCCCCCAAAGACAGACAATAATGGTATAAAAGTAAAGAACCAATCACAACTCGACACCAAAAAGTAAAGAACCAATCGTAACTCGACAGCACATTCAACAAAACCACCCTGGTTTTAAGATTGATCAAAACTTTTTCCAAGATAGTATTCCCAACCACACAATTTTACATATCTTCCTTAAAACACATATAACAGTTTATTCACCAAATGTTGTCTATACACCAAAATAGAAACTAAAACATTCTTCTGCTATTTTTCTTCTTTAATTCTTGTAAACTTTTATACATACACACTTAATTAGTGGATCTTGTTCTTTCTTTTTAAGGAAATCCAACGAACAGAAACCCTAATATATCAAGATCAAGGCCAAGAAAAGAAGAAAGGTGAGTAATTCAAGAAATCTTGTTCATCTTATTATGCCTTTCTAAAACTCAAACCTATAGTGTCTCATAACAACTTATAGCACAAGAGGTTACAAGTGTGTGCTATACTGCTATCAACCAAATGTTGGGAGGCTTATATGTGATTTATATACTAGAAAGATTTGAAAAAAGTGCTTAAAGCTTTAACCAAGAGGTCTTTATGTTGTTTTCAGGAATTTTTTTTATTTGAAGTTTGAGGATTTGATCAAGTCTTTTTTTTTTTCTTTGTTTGTTTTTAGGGTTTAAGAATAAGAAAGAGCTAAAGATTTATAAAATGGGTAGAGGAAGGGTGCAGCTGAAGAGGATTGAGAACAAGATTAGCAGACAAGTGACATTTTCCAAGAGAAGAACAGGCTTGTTGAAGAAAGCTCATGAGATCTCTGTGTTGTGTGATGCTGATGTTGCTCTTATTGTCTTCTCTACTAAAGGCAAACTCTTTGAGTACGCCACTCACTCCAGGTAGTGCTATCCTTTGATTTCTTGTTAATTAACTTGCTAAACACAATTCTGACACAACTCATGTAGCCAAATCAGTTACTAGACCAAGTACTTTTATCAAAGAATAAGACATCTTAGCTAGTGATATTAATCTTTGTGAGGGTCACACAATTTTATTTATTTTTACCTGGTACGAGTTTATGTCAACTACTTACCTTGGATTTGGACCAGTGGATTTAGTCAATACACAATGGTTAATAAAAACACAAGTGCTACCTTGAATCAAAATCACTTATTATGAGTATTTTCGTTTTCGTTTATGCAAATTTGCGGTCTGTGTCTGTATTAGTGCTTTGTGCATATTTAAAGAACTAACACAAATTCAGTGATTTTTTTTAAGGATTTTCTACAATGTGTCATGGTGGTACATGTTTAAAACATTAAAAGAACTAAAATTACCATAATTAAATATAAGTTGATATCATTAATTTCCAAAATTTCTTTTATTTGCCAAGTTTAACATCATTTTACTTGGAAATGAATTTAATTTAACAAATAGTTGTGTTTAATTAATACTTTTAAACCCATGCCCCTATGGAACAAGTTAGAATTTTTTTTATTTTTTATTTTTTGCATGCAAGTACTATAGTTAAAATTTTATGTGATGGTCTTTTCTATATCTATTTTTTGTCCAACATTGTGGTTCATTAATCTTGTTGTTTTGGGGGTGTTTTTCTTTCCATATGTACTTGATTTGTTTTGAAGGTACCATCAGTATTGCCATATAGAGCATCTCCTATAAGAGCAATACCATAATTAGTAGTAGTATGGTACAATTCAAAGGCTTTATCTTTCTTTGTGTTTTCATCTTTACCTTTCTTTTGATTTTTAGGTAAGATGTAAGACATAAACTTATAACAAAGAATAATCAAATATTGCCTAAAATAAAAGAACCGACATGTCATTCATTTCAAAAGTCTTTTTGTTTTATTTTGTTTTTGTTTTGTTTTGTTTTTGTTTTGTACAATATTAACAAGATCCTTTTTTAAGACATCAAATGCAAATATCTTTTATGTTGTCCAAATAAGTTTTACCTAACTAAACATACAAATATTTCATTATTGATGAAGATGAGAGATTTCATTTGCTGTAAAATCATTTACATGGAAAAACCTTGTATAGTAAGTAGGGTGTAAATTGCAAAACATTATCATGTTTAAAAACAGATAGAAAATGAAATTTTCTTGAGCTTTCTGACTTTTTTTTTTTTTTTTTTCCTAATAACTTCCTAGATTTCCTGTTTATCTATGTGTTTGTGTGTAATTTTATGTATTTGTTTGTACAATTAAAGGTGAAAATGTCCGTACGATATGCATCAAAGAACCTAGTACTCACAAACCCCGTATTTACTGGCTAGTCAAACACTACTGACCAACAATTAATTTGTTTTTTTAAGTTAAATTTAAAGATGTGTACCTTTTTAATTGGTCAGATTAAAATTTGTCTATTGTAATTAAAAATTTCATTTAGGTTAACCAATATATTTATGTCTTCAACAGGCATCTTTTTAGTTTAGTGGATTTTTGGAACAAATAATTAGTTCATATGGGTGTTTTGGAAAAAGTACCGGTAACAATATAAGGAGTAGCTGTAAGCAAAAGTTTTGAGTAGTACATAAAAAAGTTTGATAATGTAGTTGTAGGTGTAATCATAATGTGTAAACCAGTTCCTAAATGTTTAACGCTCTTAAATGCTACTTCATGAATTGTTGGAAAAGGAGTATTCGAAAAAAAAAAATTGTTTCTATCCAAGCGAAAATTAAAATCACCGCTCCTAAATGTTATGCGTCAAGCACAGGTAGATCGTCGAAATGCATACCTATAGTTGCAAGTCCCACATGTGATTTGTGAACAAGGGTTAGATGAAAACGAGCGATTGTTTAGACTAATAGTAATAATACGCCTCCCCGCAATTCGGTCTACCCAATTTGTTTGGTCTCTCAGTTGGTCCCTCTCTAAGAGAACCAAACCCAACGCGTTCCAAACCCCCCTCCCCCTGCTTCTTTTTTATTCATTTGGTCCGGTTGTGGACCGAATGAAATGGTTTGGTTTGTGTGTGTGTGTATTTTGTATATATTTAATTTTGTGGGGTATGTTTTTAGTTGTGAGTGTGGGCCCCTTACTACTAGTGTTTGGTCTTATTTTGATGGAGAAAGAAAGATGAGGTGACGCTGATGTGATAGTGTGGGTTTGGTCTTGATGTGGTCTTTAGTCATATGGTTTAAAACACAGAAAATATCTGTGTTCAAAATGCGTAAAAGAAGCAACTAAAAGTAATTTCAAAATATAAATAACGTTGTTTATCCATTGGACAAGAGTCCATGACAGTTGTTTGTCTTGTTTTGTAATTACAGCATGGAGGCAATTCTTGAAAGGTATGAACGATACTCGTATGCAGAAAAGCTGCTTACTGCTCCTGAAACAGAAACACAGGTATTTACTTAAATGGATGTACTTATATAATTTTTTCTTTTTTTAAAAAAAGTTGTACTTGATAAACCAACCATCCTTTGTTTGTTAAAAACTCATTAAGTAAATTAGGGTAAGTGACTTTTGTACACTGTTATGTTTATGTATATGTTAATGCATATAAGGACCATATTACAATTTAACATGACATTTTTTTGTTCAAAACCACTAATAATTCTCGTAATTTTATTTTTCGTATCATTAATTTACAAGTCGTTGAAAGCTAAATGAGGTGTGATGCCCCACAAGTCGATTGATCTCTGAAGTTGCATTATTAATCGAGTCTTATAAGAACGGTCGAAGATAGTAGAAACGGTTACACTATATATGTTAAGATGCGTAGACTAGATTTCACAATAGTCATTAAATGAGTAATGGCTTGCTGGTTTGTCACAAAGAAACATGTTCTATAAATATGCAAGAAAAACAGAAGTGTATATAGAGATTTTTTATACCTCTCGCGAAATTGAGATGTCTTGGTGTACCAACATGTTCTTTTTATTGTTGATTCAATGATTTTTGTTTTGTCTGCAGGGAAGCTGGACCCTTGAGTCCTCCAAGCTTAGGGCAAAGATTGAGGTCCTAGAAAAGAACATAAAGTATGTCTACATTTAAACTCATTTTGTTTTTTGCCTTCAAGTATAGACATTTAAGTTTGAGTCTTTAATTAATACTGGATTTAAGATCACCAATAACTAAATGACGAGTATCGTGAAATGCTTCGACTTCCAAAGGTAGCTACTTCTTTGATTTACAAGTTTAAAATTGTTATACAGTGACAAAATGAACCAAATCCAGTTGTTTAAATTGTTCTGTATTGTCCTAAGATGCAAAATCATGAACACAAACCAAACTTATTCTCTTCTATCAAGATCGGTTTGGTTTCTTAGTGCAAATAGTTTCTTATCATTAAAATTCTTTTCTTTCTTTAATGCTTAAATAAAAGATTAATTCTTGGTGGTCAGAAATTATTTTCAACAGTAACAAGATATTGCTATCTAAAAGCCAATTTGTTTATCTTAGGCACTATGTTGGGGAAGACCTTGAGCCCTTGAGCCTTAGAGAGCTTCAAAGCGTAGAACAACAAATTGAGACTGCTCTCAAACGAATACGCACACGAAAGGTATGCACTACATCAATTAAGGTCGTTGATTGGTACTTGGTTTAGATTTTTACTCAATAAATCTACATTTTCTTATGCAGAATCAAGTCATGCATGAGTCTATCTCAAACCTCCATAAAAAGGTAATGCATCAATACAATTTTTGCAAAATACAAGAAAAAGATCATGTACCGAATTTATTCTAGCAAACGCTTATTAGGAAATCTTGATCACCCAAGCTTGCATTTTAAAAAATGATGCTGTAACTAACCGGGGCCTGAAGATAGGACTAGAAAAATGACAACAAAACAGCATCTGTTAGAAGGTTTTAACAGCCAATATATGACCAAATGATCTTCACCTTATCATCTAATATATCGTTTTACTTCAGAAAAAAAAAGGACAAAGATTCCCCTTTTAGAAGAGGTGTAATTACCTGTTCACAATAAATGTCACTTGCAAGACTTAAATCTGGATCCCCTATTGCAAGTATGAAGGGGGCCAGGCACATGGACAAGCTAGGTGGCACCCTTGGTGCCTTACTAATAAAGTAAATTGAGAAATATGATGCCTAGCAGACTAGGGATTGATTTTCAGAAGAAAATAATTTGAATGTTATAAATTTAACATTTTTTCTTATCTATTTATTGTGGCAGGAGAGAGCACTACAAGAGCAAAACAATACACTCTCTAAGAAGGTACCTCTTATTGCAATTTATAAGTTTTATTCCCAAATGCTCAAATATAATGTCAACAATTACTAGATGAGAGATTTCGTCTAGTGGACAAAATATTAATCAAGTTGATTATCTCAAAACAGTTGAAGGAGAATGACAAGAACATCGAGGAACGAAATGCAGGGCTTCTGTTACCTCCCCCTCAGCCGCAGCTACTACCACCGCCACCACAACCACCCCACAGCTTAGCTCCTCTTGTAATAGGAAGGTACAAACACTCCCAATCTCGTTTTCCTCTTTTAATATCATGATACATGTATAGCTAAATTAATGACTTAATATGTTTGGAACTGGTGCAGTGGATCGTTCCAGGGAGCAGCAGCTATAAGGGAGGATGATCCGGCTCAAACTCATACTATGTCCGCCACAATGATGCCTGCATGGCTGCTTCGTCACATGAACCAATAAATAACATTAAACTACGAATATAAAGTGGCATAAATGAGTTTCAGTTATGTAGTTTTAATGTTTGAATTCCTGCCATAATGCATGTACTCAATCACTGCTATATATATGATGATGATGATCAATATATTTCCACCACTACATTTATAGATGTTTCTATTTGTAGTATTGTTGAAGATACATGCAAATGTTCTTCAATCCTACCATATATGGCTTGATTTACTTTGTAACATCCATGATCCACTCAAGTCTGGTTAATGTCACAGAAATATGTAGCATCATTTTTTTTGTTACAATTTATTTCTAGGTGAACACACCATTGCCTACTGAGTGGGACTGTGGGAGTACGAGGATTGAGGACTGAGACATTGTGAGTCAGTGTGAATATATTTCGTATTCCTTTTACATTCATATCACTGCCCAATAACTTAGTGAGGTGTTTTCTGCGATATAGCCCACGTAAATAGTGCAAATCTAAAACATATAAAGCCAAGTCCATCATGACAATGTCGCAAACTTGGATTGTTCATAGAAGTAGGAGTTTACGTCCCTCGTTCACTACAAAATTTGTGACATTTACTCACTAAAACATTTGCCTACTAAAACTTATAAAAGTAAGTAAATCAAAAAAAATTAAAACAAAAAAATACGGAGTAAATAAAATACGGAGTAAATAAAAAAAAAATAAAACGGTTATTGACAACCCCTCCCACACTCCCTCCCAAATCCCAAATGTGTAAACCCTAACTCCGCCGTCGTTATTGACAACCACCTCCGGCGCCTTCTCACCACCTCTGGTCGTCGATCGATACCCTAACTCCGACACCGTACTCACTGTCGTTGTATATCAAGTTAGGTATAATACATATTCTTTTGAGTTTTTGTGTTATTTAAAATTTGATCATATTATAGATATGTTGTTTAGAGCTGATTAGGTTATTCAATTGATCGTTAGCTTATTATGTGTTTAAACCCTAGCTTTTAGGTTATTGATTCAGTTGAGGTGATTGAGTTGATTCTATATTGGGCGTTTGATAGCTCAAGTGTTGAATTGTTGTTATTTTACTTCAATTTTTAAATCTGATTGAATATGTCGTATCAATAAGTTGAAATTTGATTGAATAAGTTGCTAGATAAGGTCAATAAGTTGAAATTTGATTGAATAGATTAAGTGTTTGTGGAATAAGGTCTATTGAAAGTGAAACTTGTAGTTAGTAGTTTGTGCAGTTACGACTAGTAATAAAAAGTTATACTTCTCGAGTTGTTGTGCTTTATACTTTGAAGGTTAGGGGTTGAATTGCAGAGTTTATTAATGTAATTCTCTATGAAATTAGTCGTTGAAGTGAGTAGTTTGTATTTGATCATGATAAGTCGTGTGTCGATATTAGAGGAAATATCTATATAAATTTGTTACGACAGGAGAGCAGCCTACAAGGCAACTACCACTCTCTAAAGGTACCGCGCTTTAAATATGCTCATAAATTAAATGCGATATAAAAGAATATATATATATTCCCAAATCGTCATTATAATTTATAAAATAAGTGATGTTCTGAAAAATATCAAATAATAGAAACTAGATATAAGAAATAACTTAAGTCACGTCTTAGATGGGACAAATTAAAATAAACAGATTACATTAAAATTTCAATGATGAATAAGAATATGAAATACATAAACCATGAGAATATGATAAAGAGAAGAAAGACAGAACAATCGAGGAATACAAGGAAAATTGGTCAAAAGAGGCTTCAACTTGAGTACAATAATTAAAAACTCCTCACAAAATTCTTCAATTAACTAACCTGCTAGCTTAATACTACTAATGTAACCATTATTATGAGCATACAAAACAATTTAATAAGATTACTAAAACAAATTCCAAAATTAAAAACTACCAACTAGATTAGCTCCTCTTGTAATAGGAAGAGAGAGTTCCAAAACTCAAATACTTGCAAAATTTAATTTCTGCTTATATATCATCATTTAATATAATATTACTAGAATACAATATGGAAATATAAAAACGCTTATATATTTATAAATATGACTTATACTATATTGTTTAGGATGGCATTACTACTTAGGATTCAATTTATCTCAGGTGAGCAACTACTTAAGCTTAGGGTTCGGATATATTCTACGGTCTCAATATACATATAAACTATGATCAACGCTCCACAAAAGGAAGAATTGAAAGCCATGCATTGCTATTTTATCGAGATCATATATGATCAAGAATAACAATTATAGAAAAACAATCTATATAATAAAACTGTGTAAAAAACGATATTACCTAATTAATGTGAGAATATAATAAGTATTTACAAGTTATGTTAGTTTATCTTCAAGTTTTTGATCATTCACCTTAATGCCATATAATTGCTGTATACTTTATCTTACTAGCCTATACTTATTATTAAATATTTATATGTATTAAAATTGAACAACTATACAAAAGATAATAGAAAATATACGACCACCAACAAATACATTTAATAATGTGAAATATCTATTTTAATAAAGTATTTCCGTAAAGAATGGATATGAAACTGCTAATTTAGAAATTTAAACATATTATCATCACTTACCTAATATATATTCCTATTGTAGCTTGATTTACATTTGTTATTAAATCAAACTTAATTCATAAAGATCCACTCAGTATGGTATATATTATTGATCACTAAGAAACTATTATTATGTAGCATCATTTTTTTTGTTACATTTTAAAATTTATCTTTGAGCGTGAAATAAACCCAGAGAGAGGAAGAATTGAGGACTGAACGAAACATTGTGAGTCACTGGTGAATATATTAAAATTACTCAATATTGCACACTATTTAACAATTCATGTGAAATATATGCCAACTATTTTTTACAGATTCTAAGCCATCAAAATAAATCTATGTATGATAGAGCGTGTTATGATAAAATTTATACGATATAAACAACCTGTAAGCCATTAGTCTAGTATAAATCTAATACTATTTAAAATAAAATAGGCACCAAAAAGTCCAATCCTAATTTAGACAATTTATTTAAATTTTGTGCTCCCTAAACCTATTGGAAATAGTAAATCTTCATTTTTTGATTTTTAATGAGATAATAAATGAGAGCGCGAGAGAGAAGTTTATTAAAGAAATCCCAATTTTCCACGGTTTGCTCGAATTGATTTCATCCAATGTTTTAGCTTGTAGATGGATAAACACAATAGAAAAAATATCTATAGATAAATAATCTTCATGTTTCTAAACACTCACATCTAGAAAGACGCACGTACGAATCATAGCTACGAGAGCTGAAAGGATGCATGACAAATAAATCAGAAAACATTCGTCCGTATCAATAGATGACAAATGGAAAAAGGGTGGTTAAAAGAAAAATAAAAAGTACAAAAGCCGAATGTGTATGTCGAACATATCAACTTAATCATGAGAAAAGACCCTAGAGGTTCGAACTCCTCGATGCAACTGGTATAGCCACGCACGCATCATGCACATCCAAATCACTGTCGCATATTCCTAAGGGGGCGCGAGTTGTGGTTCAGTCAGGTTATCGAGAGCCGTGCCCGTACCCTCCTTTCAGTTTGCGAAACATATTTTTTTTTTATTTTTATTTTTCTTTTACAAACTTATGTAAGCAGTACAAAAACAAGAAGCAACTTTAATAAAAACAGACTTTACTAAATACAAAAGAGCTCATCAATAAGAATCTGAAAGCCAGACATATAAGAAAGATCAACACGAGTAGAAAGCCTAATTGGGATTTCCATGGAAAAATGGATCAACTGCTTAGGTAAAAGGGAAACGAAACTATCTTAAGACTGAACCCGAAGAGACGCCACAAATAAAGAGTAGGTCTGTGTCTATATACGAGCTGTATGAGAACACAACAACCGCAAGACCCGACATGAGCACACAGTAAAAAGCACAAGGCAAAATTTCATATGCTAAATTACAAAAAGCCAGTAAAGGTTTTACACTTACACTAATAATTCTTGTACAATAGTTAACACATGATTACTAAAATAAATTTATATTAGCAAACACAGATTGATGTTACAGTATGTTGCAATAAGAAATAGCTGTAAAACTAAGTAACTATAAAGGATAATAAAAAATAAGGCAAAAATCACAATATAAGGCACACTGAGATAAGCACCAAATAAGTACAAAATGAAGCAAATCTATGTAATAAAACTGTGTATCAAACCAGTATCCAAAGAGGACTTGGCAGGCCCTGTTGGGTGTCCACAAATAATGAAATCTATGGTCGCAAAATAACTTGAGACCTTCAAGTTCAACCTGGCAAAAAGGCTTTAAAAATAAGCAATAGCAAACCCTAAGGTCCACTAATGAGCTTTTGACAAGCCTTATAAGAAAACGACACAAGTACGTCAGTTTAACACTTAAACTTAGAACAAAAGCAGATTATTCACAAAACTTAACAAGATTATAGCCAGACCTATTTAAAGACTTTGGAAATGAGCAAAAAAGCAGCTGTGCTTATATTGAGTTTATAGCTATTGCTTACTTCTCCCAAAAAGCTAAAAACACGATACTGATTAGTAACTATCATACTAGTACTACGTAAATATGCTGGTCGACGTGCCATCCCCGCACCCTCACGATGGTGATCTC
>LBNU01009997.1:27926-46758 GCA_014162995.1 Artemisia annua | reverse complement strand
GAGAGCGGCATATGTGCTACCGCTTTAAAGAGTATCGAGAAACGTATTGTTTATAGATGAAAAACGTATTGTTTGCTTAACGAAAGTTTTTGTGATAGATGTTTTCGATCCATGTAAGCTAGGTAGGGTTAATAAGGAATATGAATGTGTAAGGAGCTAGGTATAAAATCGTTGCATACGATTTGAATTCCGCTGAAGAATGCTCATTTAGTTTAGGCTAGGAGATTTGCTGTGGAGATTTCATCTATGATATCTTTTTTGCTTTAGAGATCATGATTCTTAACATTTGAGTTAGCGATGCTAAATCATCTCTAATATAGAGTATCTTTCATGTGTTGTGCTATAAAACAATACTTCGTATGTATGCCAAATTTAAACAATACAAGCCATTGTATCTATCTGAATGCCAAATTTGTCGGGCTTTATGCATTAGTTTTTTGAGATTCAGTTCCCACTGTATGCAAATAGTATATGCAATGAATGATATACAGTATATTGATTAATATGAATAGATACTTTAAAAACTGACTTATACACATGCCTGTGAATGTTTAGTTCGATTTAAATAATGTTATGGATACAAGTTTTAGATTAGACTACATCGCTGCTTGGTATGTCGTTCTTCTTTCTAAAAGAAGTGTTGATTTGAAATGGTGGATTTTACGATAGATTCTTCATACACAAGGTGTCATCTACGTCTGCGCTCTGACAACTGATGCTGAAAAGTCATTTCGTGGTGTGGTAGAAGCAAGAACGTCCAAGCTTTTTCAGGTTATCATCATGTATTATCTTTTGTGTATTCTAATGCATGTTTCCCCCATTTCACTAAGCATTAGTTATTAAAATTTCAACATTTGTCTTATGTTTATAGTGGCAGCATGATGGTGACTCTCAAAACCGATGTCTCACTCACGATCAAATTTGCATTAGTTTGGTGAGTTACTCACCATAGAGTGAGAGAGGTGAAAAAGTGCGACCATAATAGATGTTTTATAATTAAATATTTGGTTTGTGAGTGTATGTGGGGTATTTAATAGGTATATTATAAAGGTAAGTGAGAGTAACCAAAACAGATGTATATGATGAGTGAGAGTGAGTGGAAGTGAGAGAAGAGAGAAAGCTGAGGTAGCAGTGAGTGAGTCATCGCCACTACTTTCAGCCTGTTGTCCTGAGAGCATTGGAAATGGCAGCGCATGCCCCCGCTACTTTTGATGTGGCACCGCACCCGCCCACCACCTCACCGCACATTCCTGCCACTTTGTATTTCGCTACTTAAGTCGCATGGAAGAAGATAAAAAACTATTTTTTTTAATCGGGTTTATGTGTTGTGTTTTATTTTTGAGAATGTGTTATTTTTTAAGTATGTGTGTTTTGTGTGCATATGAGAAGAAGAAGATAGATTTAACAAAAAATAAATAAAAAAAAATTAAGAAAAAAAAAATTCTTGTTCAAATTGACCTTTTGTCATTTAAATACACACTAATAACTCAGCCCATTATATGTAAATGAAGGGCCCATTCAAATACATACTAAATTGTTCATTCAGTAAATTGATTTTTTTCTTATATAGTTTTATATAATTTGTATTTTTATTTGAATGAATAAAAAATTAATTTGTTTGAAAAATAGAAAAGAAAATAAAAATTGTGGGTGGGTTGGGCCTAAATAGGAGAAAGTTGTATGCCACTAGTGAATGGATGTTTTGGAGTGTGAGTATTGAAGATGATGCTAAAGTGACGTTGAGGTGGCACTGAAAATGTGAAAGCACCATGTTGCCACACCTAATTCTCTTATAATTTATTTCAAATATTAAGAGAAGCATCAGTTATTAAACTTAGTTTCTATAATATCTAGCAGTGTCTAATTTATTATTGAGTTCTGCTCATTCCGACGTCTATTACAGGATAAACATCGTTACGACATAGTACCTTATCGGTTTAATTTTCTTTTGCTTGTACATATTAAAAGAGCTGTAACATTTTTAACTTCTTTGTAATTTTGAAATTCCTGTAAGTTAGCGTAAACTGGGTAATTCATGTGTTTTAATCCATTTTGGCAAATTTAATTTGTGTCATAAGCTATCGGTAATAGTGACCCCAAGTAGCCCATACATCTATAATAAACATAAGGATGGTTTTTGCCAATTTTTATTTTATTTATTTATTTTTAAACAGCAACTATTTATCTCATACAATATACATCATAATTTATCTCACACAAGCCATTTGATTTTTACCAAACTTATTGCATAAATCAAAAGTTGCAGAGATATTTTTCGTCACACATTCGGCCTCATATGGGTGATCGTTGCCAATAATTTGTGACATGCATGATATGCCACAATAAAACAAATGTTGGGAATAAACAGTTACCACTGCTGCATGGAAGAAGACCACTGCTGCAGATTACACTAGCAGTGGAAACTCCATTACCACTGCTAGTGCATATACTTTCCACTGTTAGTAGATAATTGTTTTGTATTAGATAAGTATAGAAAAGATTGTGTAAATATCTTNTATCACTGCAGGCACTATTCAATGTATGGATACATAGGGAAGCTAGCTCACGAGATACCTTAAGGGGCTGCATTTGTCAAAGGAGTTGAAGCCAAGTTATGGCAGGTAGATTGGTGCCAAGATCGAAGATAAAAGTGATCACACATACGTTCTCGATTTTACTGATGCAGCACAATTTGCATAGAAGCTGGTTTTAAAGTTGTATCAGATTATAAACATATGTTTTCCAGCAATAAAATTATTGGTTTCTTTATATTGTTGAATTTGTAATTGTTTAGATTTATGTATGATAATTAAAATAAAGTACAATGTAACATCATCCTAACTTAAAATGGTATTAGGGACTTTTGCTGACTGAAATTGGTTAAAAGTTTCTGTCATTTTAGTGATTCTGTAAGAAACTGGTAGTACCTTTAGTGACTAAAAGGGTTTAGTAACTGAATGTTTTGGAACTTTTGCTCACTAAACTTTTAGTAATAAAATACATTTAGTGATCCCTTTATTACTTACTCTTTTCAATTTAGTGGGAGTTGAAAAATTAACATTTAGTGACTGTTTTTTTAACTTTTGCTCACACTTGTGTTAGTGAGCAAATGTCATTTATTTTGTAGTGGTTGCTCGATTGGATTTTCAATCCAATGTTTGCTTGTAGTGCTACCTTGTAATCTTCTTGTTTCTACTCTAGCTTAGTAGCTTCTTGCTAGAGCTGAGATGCAACAAAATCTTGCCGTTCAAAAAAAATAAAGCGAAGTCCAAGCCGATAGTGACACACACTATCTAAGGTTCGACTCTCATAGCCGCTCATGAAAAAGATATGGATCCTTCAATTTGTGGTAGCTATGAGGCCAGGTACTTGCAGTGTGATATATAATGTCTACAAGTCACTACTCAACTGTTCATAACGTACCTAGCCTAGGACTAACAGTGAACAAGGGCTCAGAATGATCACTAGGGGTAGGGACGACACTGAGTTTGTGGGCCAAGTGCTGTTTGTTTGCGTGGCTTCACCCGCACCACATACATGCATCATTATTCTCTTTTCTTTTCTTTTCTGTTATCTTTATTTATTTTGTTGGCAAATATATATATATGGTGAGGTACATCCCACTCACGATGGTGACTCTCAAAACCGATGTCTCACTCACGATCAAATTTGCATTAGTTTGGTGAGTTACTCACCAAAGAGTGAGAGAGGTGAAAAAGTATGACCATAATAGATGTTTTATAATTAAATATTTGGTTTGTGAGTGTATGTGGGGTATTTAATAGGTATATTATAAAGGTAAGTGAGAGTAACCAAAACAGATGTATATGATGAGTGAGAGTGAGTGGAAGTGAGAGAAGAGAGAAAGCTGAGGTAGCAGTGAGTGAGTCATCGCCACTACTTTCAGCCTGTTGTCCTGAGAGCATTGGAAATGGCAACGCATGCCCCCGCTACTTTTGATGTGGCACCGCACCCGCCCACCACCTCACCGCACATCCCTGCCACTTTGTATTTCGCTACTTAAGTCGCATGGGAGAAGATAAAAAACTATTTTTTTTAATCGGGTTTATGTGTTGTGTTTTATTTTTGAGAGTGTGTTATTTTTTAAGTATGTGTGTTTTGTGTGCATATGAGAAGAAGAAGATAGATTTAAAAAAAAAAAATAAAAAAAAAATAAAAAATTCTTGTTCAAATTGACCTTTTGTCATTTAAATACACACTAGTAACTCAGCCCATTATATGTAAATGAAGGGCCCATTCAAATACATACTAAATTGTTCATTCAGTAAATTGATTTTTTTTCTTATATAGTTTTATATAATTTGTATTTTTATTTGAATGAATAAAAAATTAATTTGTTTGAAAAATAGAAAAGAAAATAAAAATTGTGGGTGGGTTGGGCCTAAATAGGAGAAAGTTGCATGCCACTAGTGAATGGATGTTTTGGAGTGTGAGTATTGAAGATGATGCTAAAGTGACGTTGAGGTGGCACTGAAAATGTGAAAGCACCATGTTGCCACACCTAATTCTCTTATAATTTATTTCAAATATTAGGAGAAGCATCAGTTATTAAACTTAGTTTCTATAATATCTAGCAGTGTCTAATTTATTATTGAGTTCTGCTCATTCCGACGTCTATTACAGGATAAACATCGTTACGACATAGTACCTTATCGGTTTAATTTTCTTTTGCTTGTACATATTAAAAGAGCAGTAACATTTTTAACTTCTTTGTAATTTTGAAATTCCTGTAAGTTAGCGTAAACTGGGTAATTCATGTGTTTTAATCCATTTTGGCACATTTAATTTGTGTCATAAGCTATCGGTAATAGTGACCCCAAGTAGCCCATACATCTATCATAAACATAAGGATGGTTTTTGCCAATTTTTATTTTATTTATTTATTTATTTATTTTTAAACAGCAACTATTTATCTCATACAATATACATCATAATTTATCTCACACAAGCCATTTGATTTTTACCAAACTTATTGCATAAATCAAAAGTTGCAGAGATATTTTTCGTCACACATTCGGCCTCATATGGGTGATCGTTGCCAATAATTTGTGACATGAATGATATGCCACAATAAAACAAATGTTGGGAATAAACAGTTACCGCTACTGCATGGAAGAAGACCACTGCTCCAGATTACACTAGCAGTGGAAACTCCATTACCACTGCTAGTGCATATACTTTCCACTGTTAGTAGATAACTGTTTTGTATTAGATAAGTATAGAAAAGATTGTGTAAATATCTTATTCGTTTAGCTTTATACTTATCTTGTAAAGGACTCATTGTCCTATAAAAGGAGGTCCTAGGTTAAGGTTATATAAACGTATCATTGTAAAGGCTTCAAGGTGTAACCCTAGTGATAACTAAGATAACTCGTACTATTATTATTAATAATATTGAAGCTGCAAGTTTGGTTAATCCTTGTGTTCATTACTTACCACTGTTCTCACTCATATTACAACATACAAGAAATCTTCTAAGTGTTAGCAAGTAAATTCCGCGTACTTATTAACATCACTCAAAGTATCTATCTAACACAAGGCGTGTGTTTAGATCCTCATCAAGTGGTATCAGAGCCAGGTTCTGATACTTTGAATTAGAAGATCCAAAGAAATTATTCACTAACTACAAAAAATCCAATGGAGATGGAGAATAATCAATCCAATGTTGCAGCAAGGCTTCCAAAGCTCAAGCTCAGTGAGTTTGAGATGTGGAAGATCATGATAGAGCAGTACTTTCTTGTACAAGACTATGCTCTGTGGGAAGTCATCATGATTGGTGATTCATTCAAGCCTAGTACTTCTTCTGCAACTGTTGATGGCAAGGTGGTTCAGAGGCTAGATATTGGACCAGTTACAAGTGAAGAAAGGGAGCAGAAGAAGAATGACATGAAGGCTAGAAGCTTGCTCCTAATGACCCTTCCCAAGGATCAGATCATTGCTTTTAGCAAGTACACCACTGCTAAGCAATTGTTTGAAGAAATCTGTCAAGTATTTGGTGGTAATGATGCTACAAAGAAAACACATAATGTTGAAGCAGAATTATGAAAACTTCTCTGCTTCTATCAATGAATCTATTGACATTATCTTCACTAGACTTCAAAAGATTGTGACACAGTTAACTGTATTTGGCATTGAGGTAGACAAGGAAGACCTCAATCTCAAGTTCTTGAGAAGTTTGCCTTCAGAGTTTCAAACCAATGTGATAGTCTGGGAAAACAAACTAGAGATTGAAACAATGAAGCTCAATGATCTGTATAATAACTTTAAGATCATTGAACAAAGGTTGAAGAAGGCTGGTAAGCTGAGTTCAAGTTCTGGAAGTTTGGCACTTCTATCATCCTTAGTTGTTGATAGCTCTGATGATGATAGTGATGATGATGATTCCACTGCTGGTCCTTCTGTTTCCACTGGTAATGCAAGTGTTACCACTGGTAGCTCCAAAAAGAAGGTTGCTGGACTAGGAGATCCTACCTTCTATGCTTTTATCTCAACTCAAGTGAATGGTTCACAACTGACTCATGAAGATCTGGACCAAGTGGATGATGATGATTTGGAAGAGATGGACATCAAGTGGCAGGTTGCACTTCTAAGTTTGAAGGGTAAAAAGTTTTGGCAGAGGACTGGAAGACAAATTACCACTAATGGTAATGAGACTGCAGGCTTTGACAAGAAGAAGGTTGAATGTTTCAACTGTCACAAGTTGGGACACTTTGCTAGAGAGTGTAGAAAGCCTAGAAAGCAAGACAACAGGTCCACTTGGTATAAACAAGACAAGAAGAAGGAGCCAATAGTGGAAGAGCCAAAGGCAATGCTAGCCATTGATGGTGTTAGCTATGATTGGAGCTATATGGCTGATGAAGAAGAGGCTCCAACAAATGCTGCTTTGGTTGCTACAGAATTTGCTCTAATGGCTTTCTCTGATTCTGAGGTACATAATATTGAAAGTTGTTCTAAATCTTGTAAAGCTTTAAAAGAGTGTGAAAGACTTAGGGGACTTTTAGAAAGTCAAACAATAGAGTTGCTAGATTCTAACTATAATTTGTCTAATCATAAAAGAGGCTTATCAGTGTTAGAAAAACAGTTAGAGCATTATAGAGCAAATGAGTCTAAATACAATGATAATATTGCAGTGTTAAAAAGGGATTTAGAATGTTATATTGCTGTTAATGAGGCCCTTAAAGATGAGCTAGAGAAACTTAAAAAAGATGAATGATAATGTCAAAATAACAGTTGATACTTTAGCTTATCAGTCTGAGGGAATTCATAAGATTTGGGAAGCACAAATTGTGAATAAAGCTAAGTCAGGTGTAGGATATAATACTGTACCTCCACTACTAAGAGGTGTTCCATCACCTCCAGGCATTGACCTAGCACATACAGGGTTAGAAGAGTTTCAGGAACCAATCCTTGAATATGGCCCTCCCAAATTTGTGAAGAATGTTAGTAATGAACAGGTTAAGCATGAGACTGATGCTTTTGAGAGTGCTAGTGATTCATCTCTAGTGGATGAAAGTGTGAATGTTAGTGTAGAAACTTCTACTCCCAAAGATGTTAAATCCAATACAGTGGAACCTAGAAAATAAATAAATCAACCTAGGCCAACTGTAAGATATGCTGAGATGTATAGAAATAGGTCACCAGCTCGTAGTGGCAACCAGAGGAGTTGGAATCATTTAAAGTCTCAACAACTTGGTAGTGATTTTGTTATGAATAACAAAGCATGTCATATCTGTGGTAGTTTTGACCATTTGCATGCTAAATGTGACTACCATGTGGGAAGAAGGGAAGTTTTTGGGAACAAAAGGGTGAACACAAACAAGATTCAATACAATACTCACCCTCATAATCATAGCAACATGATTCCCAGAGCAGTTCAATTAAGAAGTGGACTTAATCTTTTTTCATTGCTAAAACTGTTAACTCTGCTTACCCAAAATTACCTGTTTCTAGTGCAAAACCAAAAACAACTTTTGTTACATCTGCACAAACAGGAAAAAGGACCCTTTATGAGAAAAAGGCTGTTTATAACCAAAAGTGGATACCTAAAGCTAAAACTTCTAAGCTAGCAGTTTCCACTGCCAGGCCATAAACTCCCACTGCTAATGTTGTAAACAAGAACAGGGTAAAAATGGGAAATGCTGTGAAGGCCTCAGCACGTTGGGAATGGAAACCAAAAGGAAATACCTCCTCAACCAATCCCAATAGAGTATCAATGACCTTTGATAGATATAATTATATTGATACACGAGGCAGATCCAAGTCAATCATGGCTTGGGTCTACAAAAGAAACTAACTCCTTTATTTTATGTGCAGGGACATCCAAAGACTAAAATAGAAGATCAAGGTTATTCAGATAGTGGATGTTCAAGGCACATAACTGGCAACATGTCCTATCTCTCAGATTTCAAACCTTTAGATGGAAAATTTGTCAGCTTTGGAGGTGGAGTTGGTGGAAGAGTTACTGGTAAAGGTACTATCAGAACTGGTAACTTGGACTTTGAACCTGTGTACTATGTAAAAGAGCTAAAGTATTATCTCTTTAGTTTGTCATAAATTTGTGACTTTAAGATGTTTTATACTTGACAAGGACTTTAAGATGCCTGATGAAAGTCAGGTACTTCTTAAAATTTCTAGACAAGGCAATTTATACAGTTTTGATATGAAGAACATTGTTTTTAAAGATGATCTTACTTGCTTGATTGCAAAGGCCACATTGGATGAGTCCATGTTATGGCACAGAAGACTTGGTCAATAAACTTTAAAACCATAAATAAAATTGTCAAAGATGGTTTGGTAAGAGGTTTACCTCAGAAAAGATTTGAAAATGACCAAACCTGTGTTGCATGTCTTAAAGGCAAGCAACACAGAGCTTCTTGTAAAACAAAGGCATTTAACTCTATTGCTCACCCACTGTATATGTTGCATATGGACTTGCTTGGTCCTACATCTGTGAGTAGCATAAATCTTAAGAAATATTGTCTGGTTGTGACTGATGATTTTAGTAGGTTTACATGGGTTGTCTT
The DNA here is from genome assembly GCA_014162995.1 of Artemisia annua. NCBI lineage: Eukaryota > Viridiplantae > Streptophyta > Magnoliopsida > Asterales > Asteraceae > Artemisia > Artemisia annua. The sequence continues at coordinate 37,714 of LBNU01009997.1, read as the reverse complement.
TCTTAGAACTAAGGATGAGACAACTGGTATCCTTAAGAATTTTATAACAGAAATAGAAAACCAAATTGATAAGAAAGTTAAAATTATCAGGTGTGACAATGGGACAGAGTTTAAGAATAGAGTTATGGATGATTTTGTAGAGAAAAAGATATTAAAAGAGAATTTAGTGTAGCTAGAACTCCTTAGCAGAATGATGTAGCTGAGAGGAGAAATAGGACACTAACAAAGGCTGCTAGAACCATGTTGGCTGATTCTAAATTGCCAATCACTTTTTGGGCTGAAGCAGTTAACACTGCTTGCTATGTACAGAACAGGGTTTTAGTGGTAAAAACAAATAACAAGACACCATATGAGTTATTTAGAGGTAGAACTCCTGCCTTAGATTTCATGAGACCATTTGGATGTCATGTCACTATTCTCAATACCATAGATCATCTGGGTAAATTTGATGGAAAGTCAGATGAAGGCTATTTTGTTGGGTACTCTATCGTTAGTAAAGCCTTTAGGGTATACAACTTAAGGACCAAAAAGATAGAAGAAATTCTGCATGTTGAGTTTCTAGAAAATAGACCCAATGTTGCAGGTACAGGTCCAGAATGGTTGTTTGATCTTGAGACTCTAATCCATACCATGAATTATGTACTATTACTGTAGGTACAGATACTAATGATTTTTCAGGTTCAGAAGAGTTTGTTGATGATGATGAACCAAGCAAAGATCAAGATCAAATTATTATGCCAATTTGGGACTTTGTAGGTGATGATTTTGTCTCAAAGACTGGAGATCAACAACCTTCTAATGATGCTGGAAAAGAAGGTGATGGCAATGTGTTCAAAGCAGTTGATTTGAACACTCAAAACAAAGAGAATCCTGAAAGTAGTGGAAATACTGATTCCACTGCTAGGCCAGAAGTTTCCACTGCTGTACCAAATGTGGAAAATGTGACTTCAATCTTTCAGGAAGCCCAAGCCATTGATGTTGAAATCTCCAACATGCCTACTGCATGTGCAGTTCCTCAAACTCCCCACACTACAATTCATAAAACACATCCACTTGAAAATGTGATAGGAGATGTACAATCTGGAGTGAATACTAGAAGACAGAAAAAATGGCTGATATTCATGGCTTTATCAGTGAAGTTTATGAATCCAAGAACCATGAAGGCAAGAATGAATGTCTGTTTATGTGATTTCTATCACAAATGGAACCAAAGGATGTGTTCAAGGCACTTGAAGATGAAAGCTGGGTAGAGGCAATGCAAGAGGAATTGCTTCAGTTTAAGATTCAGAAAGTTTGGGTGCTTGTTGATTTACCTAAAGGAATGAAGGTAATTGGTACCAAGTGGGTGTTCAGAAACAAGAAAGATGAAAGAGGAATTGTCATTATTTTTGGGAACAAAAGGGTGAACACAAACAAGATTCAATACAATACTCACCCTCATAATCACAGCAACATGATTCCCAGAGCAGTTCAATTAAGAAGTGGACTTAATCTTTTTTCATTGCTAAAACTGTAACTCTGCTTACCCAAAATCACCTGTTTCTAGTGCAAAACCAAAAACAACTTTTATTATATCTGCACAAACAGGAAAAAGGACCCTTTATGAGAAAAAGGCTGTTTATAACCAAAAGTGGATACCTAAAGCTAAAACTTCTAAGCCAGCAGTTTCCACTGCCAGGCCATAAACTCCCACTGCTAATGTTGTAAACAAGAACAGGGTAAAAATGGGAAATGCTGTGAAGGCCTCAGCACGTTGGGAATGGAAACCAAAAGGAAATACCTCCTCAACCAATCCCAATAGAGTATCAATGACCTTTGATAGATATAATTATATTGATACACGAGGCAGATCCAAGTCAATCATGGCTTGGGTCTACAAAAGAAACTAACTCCTTTATTTTATGTGCAGGGACATCCAAAGACTAAAATAGAAGATCAAGGTTATTTAGATAGTGGATGTTCAAGGCACATGACTGGCAACAAGTCCTATCTCTCAGATTTCAAACCTTTAGATGGACAATTTGTCAGCTTTGGAGGTGGAGTTGGTGGAAGAGTTACTGGTAAAGGTACTATCAGAACTGGTAACTTGGACTTTGAACCTGTGTACTATGTAAAAGAGCTAAAGTATTATCTCTTTAGTTTGTCATAAATTTGTGACAAGAAAAACAAAGTTCTTTTTACTGAAAATGAATGTTTTGTACTTGACAAGGACTTTAAGATGCCTGATGAAAGTCAGGTACTTCTTAAAATTTCTAGACAAGGCAATTTATACAGTTTTGATATGAAGAACATTGTTTTTAAAGATGATCTTACTTGCTTGATTGCAAAGGCCACATTGGATGAGTCCATGTTATGGCACAGAAGACTTGGTCAATAAACTTTAAAACCATAAATAAAATTGTCAAAGATGGTTTGGTAAGAGGTTTACCTCATAAAAGATTTGAAAATGACCAAACCTGTGTTGCATGTCTTAAAGGCAAGCAACACAGAGCTTCTTGTAAAACAAAGGCATTTAACTCTATTGCTCACCCACTGTATATGTTGCATATGGACTTGTTTGGTCCTACATATGTGAGTAGCATAAATCTTAAGAAATATTGTCTGGTTGTGACTGATGATTTTAGTAGGTTTACATGGGTTGTCTTTCTTAGAACTAAGGATGAGACAACTGGTATCCTTAAGAATTTTATAACAGAAATAGAAAACCAAATTGATAAGAAAGTTAAAATTATCAGGTGTGACAATGGGACAGAGTTTAAGAATACAGTTATGGATGATTTTGTAGAGAAAAAGGTATTAAAAGAGAATTTAGTGTAGCTAGAACTCCTTAGCAGAATGGTGTAGCTGAGAGGAGAAATAGGACACTAACAGAGGCTGCTAGAACCATGTTGGCTGATTCTAAATTGCCAATCACTTTTTGGGCTGAAGCAGTTAACACTGCTTGCTATGTACAGAACAGGGTTTTAGTGGTAAAAACAAAGAACAAGACACCTTATGAGTTATTTAGAGGTAGAACTCCTGCCTTAGATTTCATGAGACCATTTGGATGTCATGTCACTATTCTCAATACCATAGATCATCTGGGTAAATTTGATGGAAAGTCAGATGAAGGATATTTTGTTGGGTACTCTATCGTTAGTAAAGCCTTTAGGGTATACAACTTAAGGACCAAAAAGATAGAAGAAAATCTGCATGTTGAGTTTCTAGAAAATAGACCCAATGTTGTAGGTACAGGTCCAGAATGGTTGTTTGATCTTGAGACTCTAATCAATACCATGAATTATGTACTATTACTGTAGGTACAGATACTAATGATTTTTCAGGTTCAGAAGAGTTTGTTGATGATGATGAACTAAGCAAAGATCAAGAGGATGATCAAGATCAAATTATTATGCCAATTTGGGACTTTGCAGGTGATGATTTTGTCTCAAAGACTGGAGATCAACAACCTTCTAATGATGATGGAAAAGAAGGTGATGGCAATGTGTTCAAAGCAGTTGATTTGAATACTCAAAACAAAGAGAATCCTGAAAGTAGTGGAAATACTGATTCCACTGCTAGGCCAGAAGTTTCCACTGCTGTACCAAATGTGGAAAATGTGACTTCAATCTTTCAGGAAGCCTAAGCCATTGATGTTGAAATCTCCAATATGCCTACTGCATGTGCAGTTCCTCAAACTCCCCACACTACAATTCATAAAACACATCCACTTGAAAATGTGATAGGAGATGTACAATCTGGAGTGAAGACTAGAAGACAGAAAAAATGGCTGATATTCATGGCTTTATCAGTGAAGTTTATGAATCCAAGAACCATGAAGGCAAGAATGAATGTCTGTTTATGTGATTTCTATCACAAATGGAACCAAAGGATGTGTTCAAGGCACTTGAAGATGAAAGCTGGGTAGAGGCAATGCAAGAGGAATTACTTCAGTTTAAGATTCAGAAAGTTTGGGTGCTTGTTGATTTACCTAAAGGAATGAAGGTAATTGGTACCAAGTGGGTGTTCAGAAACAAGAAAGATGAAAGAGGAATTGTCATCAGGAACAAGGCTAGGCTTGTGGCACAAGGATACACTCAGGAGGAGGGTATTGATTATGAAGAAGTGTTTGCCCCAATTGCAAGAATTGAGGCAATTAGGCTTTTTCTAGCCTATGCATCCTTTATGGGTTTCACAGTCTATCAAATGGATGTAAAAAGTGCCTTTCTCTATGGGAAAATTGATGAGGAGGTGTATGTTTCACAACCTCTAGGTTTTGAAGATTCAGACCATCCAAACAAAGTGTATAAGGTGATCAAAGCTTTGTATGGTCTACATCAGGCTCCAAGGAAGTGGTATGAAACCCTTGCAAACTATCTTATGTCTAATGGGTTTCATAGAGGCAAAATTGATCAAACTTTGTTCATCAAGAAAGACAAGAGTGATATCTTATTGGTTCAAGTTTATGTTGATGATATTATTTTTGGCTCTACAAAGCAAGAGATGTGCAAAGAATTTGAGAAGCTAATGAAAGATGAGTTTCAAATGAGTTCTATGGGAGAGCTCACATTCTTTTTGGGACTTCAAGTACAACAAAGGCCAGATGGTATTTTTATCAATCAAGACAAATATGTGGCTGAGATTCTAAGGAAGTTCAAATTCACTGATGTTAATTCCTCTAGCACACCTGCAGACAAGACTACACATCTGCTTTTGAAGGAAAACAGTTGAGAAGCAGTTGATGTACATACTTATAGGTCAATGATTGGTTCTTTGATGTATCTCACTTCATCAAGGCCAGACATTATGTTTGCAGTATGTGCTTGTGCAAGGTTTCAGGTCACTCCCAAAATATCTCACTTGACTGCTGTGAAGAAGATTTTCAAATATCTCAAAGCATATCCTCATTTGGGATTATGGTATCCTAAAGAATCTCCTATGGAGTTGGTTACATACTTATATAGTGATTATGCTTGTGCAAGCTTGGATACAAAATCAACAACAGGTGGATGCCAATTTCTTGGGTGTAGATTGGTGTCATGGCAGTGCAAGAAGCAAACAATGGTGGCAACTTCATCAACTGAGGCAGAGTATGTGGCTGCTGTAAGTTGCTATGCTCAAGTCTTATGGCTTCAAAACCAATTATTGGACTATGGGTACAATTTTATGAACACCATCATTTATATTGATAGTAGCAGTACAATTTGCATAATTAAAAATCTTGTTCAACACATTAAAACTAAGCATATTGAGATTAGACATGATTTTATAAGAGATTGTTATGAGAAAAAAGTTAATTCAAGTTATTAAAATTCACACTGATGATAACTATGCTGATTTATTAACAAAAGGTCTTGATGTGGGAAGATTTCAGTACCTGGTAACAGGTGTTGGAATGCTTAATCCTTAAAATTTTGATGTCTAAAAGTCTCTGGTGTTGAGGGGAGGATTTTTGTACTGTTAGTTGTTGTATATGTTTGCATGTTCTTGTATATTGTATATTGTTTGTCCACTAACACTTTTGCAGAAGTTAAAGTCAACAGTGGCAAGTCAAACACTCACAGTGGCAAGTCAATAGTGAAACTTAAAATTTTATTCATCATGCAAAAGTTTCATTACAAAAGAGTGTTGCAGTACATCAAACCAACATAAGATAACAACTTTAAACTACCACTAAATCAACTACTCCATAGGCTTTTTGCCTTTTCCCTTATAGCTTGGCATGGTCTTGTGGACACCTTTAGCTTGGTTCTGCATTGCCAACCACATCTTTGGACTAGGGAGTCCTAGTACTTGTTTAGCAGGCATTGGGCGTGGCACAGTCTTCTCAGGCACTGGTATCTTCTTCAGATATGTCAAAGTCTTCTCTAAAGCCTCTGCAAGTGCATTGGGTAACTTCCTTGCTAAATCAGATGTCTCTTCTTCATCAGAAGATCTGGAATCAAAGACATAAGATGGAGGAGTAGGAAGATCATCAGATGAAGTTGGTGTTTCAATCTTCTTCTTAGGTTTCTTGGTTGAAGAAATTGAGGCACAAGGAGGAAAATAGTTTGCCCATCCTGAGGATGCTGATTCATCAGAGGATGAGTCAGAGGTGATATCAATGATATCAGGATTGGAGCTCATGGTTCTTCTGCAAATAGTGGTGATTTGAAGCTTTGTTGAGTTTTTGAAAGTTTTTGTTATCGATACTTTATGATTCGATCCCCTTTTATAGGCATAGTCAACCCTAAGAGATAATTAAGAGAAGTAATTGCACTTACCTGTTTTGGTTGGTGTATGGAGTAAATATGGATAATATTTTACTATATCGTGTTGACCATAAGGAGATATTTTTAGTAACAGTGGCTTGGTCAAAAAGTAACTATGGTTTATAACTTTGGTTTGAATACTTTTGGTTTTATACTAACTTATGCAGCTTCATGACCAAAATTGCTAGGAGTTGATCATAAAAGGTGTGTATCTGAGACACACAACAAATGGTTATTGATTCACCATGTCTAATCAACATAAGAATCAACTAGTCCAGAGCAAACGACTACTGGTAAAGACTTGTCAAATCCGTTCATGGTTGATAGTTTACCAAAAACTATATGGTTATCAACTCACCATATTATTTATGATTAAGAGTTGGCTAGTCCATAGCAAACGGCTCATGGTAAAGACATATCAAATCCGTTGATAGCTGGTAGTTTGCTAAAAACTATGATAAGAGCAGATCCTTTTAAATAACTTTTATCTTTCCACTGCTCTTAGAAATTTTGTGAAAAACTTACCACTGCTAGTTCACAGTTTCCACTGATAGTGTAAATTTTACCACTGGTGAACTAGCCGTTACAACTGTTGTGTCAGTAACAAAATATTTTAACTAGCCGTTCAGATTAACCGTTTTGTCCGTACTTATAGGGTTTAATTTTTGAGAATTATCTACTTACCTAGTTACTTTTATTCTTTTCTTAAAAGGTAAATCTTTTCTAAAGATAATTTCTCTCTTGCGCATATTTCTCAAACTCTAACAGTATAAATCTTCAAATCTCAATTGGCTTGTTACATATTCAATTCATACTCACACGAACATCTTTTCATCAAAACATTCCATGGCATCTTTGAAATTTGTTGATGAACACAACCAAGTGGCCTACTTGCAGAAGTTAGATGAAAAGAGTGGCCCTGTTTTTCACCAGATTGTGGATTTCTCAATACCACACATATAAGGCATGCTTTAACTTTAAACCCCACAATCTATGTCTCTCACATCAAACAATTTTGGCACACTGTCAGTGTCATCACTATTGAAGATAGAGACACACATGAAACTGTGGATGCTCTGCGAGCCACAGTGGATGAGGTAACTATTGATGTTACTAAATCACCCTTGAGGAGAATTCTCCAATTAGATGATTTAGGAGGTATCATCACATTACCTAATCCAGAAATTCTCAAACATATCGTATGATACATCTGATAAAAAGCTTACTTTTAGAAAAGGATGTTTCTGTCCCCAATGGATATTTTTCATACATACTCTGTTACATTGCATAAGTCCTAAGAAAACTGCTTATGAACAATTTAGTTCAACAATGGCTTATCCTTTAGTTTGTTTGGCCACACATAGGACTTTCAATTTTTCAAAGTTTTTATTCAATAACATGGTTGGCAATGTAAAGAGTCCTTATAAATTTTTGATGTATCCAAGATTTATACAAGCAGTGCTAAATGAATTTCAACTGCTTCCTTATAACAGATTTTACAAAACTCCTTGCCTTAAACAAAAAGTTTTNAATTTTTTAACTAGCCGTTGAGATTAACCGTTTTGTCCGTACTTATAGGGTTTAATTTTTGAGAATTATCTACTTACCTATTTACTTTTATTCTTTTCTTAAAAGGTAAATCTTTTCTAAAGATAATTTCTCTCTTGCGCATATTTCTCAAACTCTAACAGTATAAATCTTCAAATCTCAATTGGCTTGTTACATATTCAATTCATACTCACACGAACATCTTTTCATCAAAACATTCCATGGCATCTTTGAAATTTGTTGATGAACACAACCAAGTGGCCTACTTGCAGAAGTCAGATGAAAAGAGTGGCCCTGTTTTTCACCAGATTGTGGATTTCTCAATACCACACATATAAGGCAGGCTTTAACTTTAAACCCCACAATCTATGTCTCTCACATCAAACAATTTTGGCACACTGTCAGTGTCATCACTATTGAAGATAGAGACACACATGAAACTGTGGATGCTCTGCGAGCCACAGTGGATGAGGTAACTATTGATGTTACTAAATCACCCTTAAGGAGAATTCTCCAATTAGATAATTTAGGAGGTATCATCACATTACCTAATCCAGAAATTCTCAAACATATCGTATGATACATCTGATAAAAAGCTTACTTTTAGAAAAGGATGTTTCTGTCCCCAATGGAGATTTTTCATACATACTCTGTTACATTGCATAAGTCCTAAGAAAACTGCTTATGAACAATTTAGTTCAACAATGGCTTATCCTTTAGTTTGTTTGGCCACACATAGGACTTTCAATTTTTCAAAGTTTTTATTCAATAACATGGTTGGCAATGTAAAGAGTCCTTATAAATTTTTGATGTATCCAAGATTTATACAAGCAGTGCTAAATGAATTTCAACTGCTTCCTCATAACAGAGTTTACAAAACTCCTTGCCTTAAACAAAAAGTTTTTCAAAATATGGATAAGCCTTCAGATGGTTATAATGGGGAAGTAAAAGAACTTTTTCCTCAAATGCTTGCAAAGATTGCACAGGTACAGGGTGAAGGTGCAGATATCCCATCTGAACCCCAACACACACCCACAATTACAGTTCCATCAATAGCCTATACCCCACCAGTTACTCACATCTATGAGGCAAAAACAGCCAACTCCTCCCATCATAACACTAACTGTTCCTGAACCTTTTGGCCTAGGCACAAGCAGTGGTGGTTCAAGACTTCTTTCTAGTCCAACTAGGGAGGACATTGAACCTATGCCCCATGATTCACCTCTCTCAGCAGGTCACACAGCTGGAAGCGATGAGGGCAGTGGGAAACTTAATGAATTGATGGACATTTGTACTAAATTAGCAAAGCAGGTTGCTTTGTTGGAGCAAGATCTGGCACAAACAAAGGAGCAACATGCCATAGACATTCAGAGTATGCAGGCTGGGATTACTTCTTTGAAGGAAGAGATACAAGGGCTCAAGAGGAAAAGAACTGCTCAAATAGTGTTATCGTCTCCATCCTCACCTCATGATGGTGATTCAGAAGATTTCAGTGCAGCTTTGGGGAGGAGGTTAAATTTTGAAGATGATCAAGATTTTGATATTTCTGATTTGGGCTTTGATGAACCAGTTGAAGAAGCTCAGGGTACTGAAGAAGTTCACACTGAAGAAATTCCTCAACAACAAACAGAGGAAGTGATTCAAGAAGGCCAAGTACTTTCCACTGTAGATGTTCCCACTGCAGATGTTCCCACTGTTGGTCAGTTGGTTCCCACTGCTGGTCAAGATATTTCCACTGCAGAGGAAGAACCTGAAAGAATAAGGAAGGAAAAAGGAAAGGCTCCAATGGTGATTGAAGAAACTAATCAACCAAGAAAGATTTCTGCAAGAGAATAAGCACAAATAGATCATGATGCTAAAGTGGCCAGAAAAATGCTAGAAGATGAAGATGCAAGAAAGAAAATACAAGATGAATTGGATGTTGCAAGCTTCATGGAGGCTCAGAGATTGAATAATGAAGAATTGGAAATGACTGCTCCAATTTCAACTGTTCCACCTTCAATTCTCAAA